>CAJNDV010011159.1:61641-80361 GCA_905221635.1 Symbiodinium sp. CCMP2456
CCGACCTCGGCCCGATCCTAAACTGAGGCTCCCAGCCGATCCGAAAGTAGAACACCAAAACTATGGGCATCCGTGATTTCAGGGTTGGAATTGACTGACGGTCGGGCGAAACGCTTCGCAAGAAGACGGCAGACCTTATTGGCCGCACGGAGCTTGCGCTGAAGCCGCCGTCGTGGCCTCCTCTCACTGCCTCCCGGTCGCTCTGTGGGAGGACCCGAAGTTTGGTCGGCGTGGTCGGATGCATGTCGCGCGCGCAGGAGGCGACCAACTCTTGGGCACGAGAAAAACGGCACAGTGCGGAAGATGTCCGGAGTTACTCACGGACCTCCAAGCAGGTGGGATGCGGGCATGTGATTGTCATATCAAGGCAAGAGCCACGACCACTTCAGCATCACGTTCATGGCCAAAGACTCACTTTCAGCGCCATCCTAGGCCTCGACTTCTACATGGTGATAGTGCCGGTCCTCTCAAACCCGGAGCTGACGAAAGCGTCTTGGGCAGCTTGGGCTACATCCGAGTCTCCGAAATCTCACCCTGCCGTCCGACTCCATAGAACTTCGCAGCCCTCCACCTCGACATTTGCAAACGCTTCTCAAGAGAATCTTTCTGGCGTCATAAGGGGTGGGGGGAAGCCGTGAACGCAGGTCCTTTGACATTAGCTCCTTGAGTTTGGATTTAGGCTAATGCAAAACGCTATTCTGGGATGCGTCCGGCAGGGTGGAGGTGTGACTTCAGTTTCCGAGCTTGTGTTCTTTGAGGTTTCCAAGGTTCTGATGAAACTGCGACTGCGAGGTATCCGAACTTGTGGACTTGTAGCTACCAACCCATCTCCAATCGGATGCTCACGGAAACCTCCGAAGTGTCATGGCCTGGGTGTAAGCAGTGTATAGCTTTGGACAGCAGCCGGTGCTTTTTTGGATTTCCGACTTCGTAGTCCTGGCTGTGTGGGTGCCTGGAGGTTTTT
The DNA here is from genome assembly GCA_905221635.1 of Symbiodinium sp. CCMP2456. Classification (NCBI taxonomy): domain Eukaryota; class Dinophyceae; order Suessiales; family Symbiodiniaceae; genus Symbiodinium; species Symbiodinium sp. CCMP2456. The sequence goes on from CAJNDV010011159.1 coordinate 62,606, forward strand.
TGTGGCTTGCTGCTGAGGCCTGTACTTAGCTTATTTTTCATGTAGTGAGCGTAGTGAGCGGAAGCATGAAATAAGCAAAGGCAAAGAGGAAAGAAAACAGAGCGAGCAAGCGAAAGGAACGAAAGTGCACTTCTTTTACTTTGGCCTTTTTCATGCTTTCACTTCTTTGCAGTATATTAATTGGAGTTTTTGACCAAAGAAGAATGTGTGTGTGTGTTGAAACTATATCAAACCAAAGGCGTGGTTCCGATGCATCTTTTCCAAGCACCTGCAAAGGCGCACGTGAGTGAAGCGCCTGGAATAACCTAGAGAACCGAACTCATCCCAGACTGCAACAGTCTTTACGCTGAGCCTCCCAGCCTGCAGACTCGTGGAGCCCAGTCCAAAAAGCCGCTGGCTAAGGCGGGCACGTACACGAAACTCTCAGCTTTCAGGCTGAAGGCGCTTCGCGTGGTTTCAGGCAAAGTCAAGACTCTGCTTAACATCTAGGTTAGTTAGAGGGGTTGCAACGCGTGTCTGCGAGTAAGGTAGGAATTTGGGCTTAGGAATGTGCCAGCAGTTTCAAGAAATTATGTCAAGAGCTTCTGAAACCGTGAAACTGATTGACTCAGGCTTCCAGGGTGCTTCGGTTTCTGTAGTCTTCCTGTTGCGTACAGTTACTTCCATTCCACCTGAGAGGCGAAGCGCATTGTCTATCTGGATCTCGACACGGTTGTGCAGCTGGGACGAAGTATTAATGGGGTTGGATCCTGTCAGGACAGGACACAAGACAATCGTCCGTAGTGGCTCTCACCAGGCCGCATCTGGGAGCTGTGAAAAAGCATCTGGTTTCCATGTTTGTATTGATCGTTAGGCTCGGGGCTCTTGTGTTGTAGGATTGAGGGCTTTGCGGCCTTGCCGGCTTTAAGGCTATGGTTCGAGTGAGTGCAGACAGGCAGAGAGGAGGATTTTTGTTCCAGGTTTAAGCGATGGGCGAGAGTGGGATACAGTCGGCTTATGGTCAAGCAAAAGGCTTTTTGGGACCCAGTTTCTTTCTAACTACAGCGTCAGTCGTGGTCAAGCAAGGTCTTGAGAACCACGACCCATTGTGGTCGAGGAGAGGGTTTTTGATCACACATACATGACATGTTGTGACCACATGTCCTGAAGTTGTCTGTTCAGGGCATCCGAACACTGACCAGTCCACAGCCAAAACGCTTCGCATTCGGTTCAGAACATGCAACCTCCCAAGCCCTGGATTGCATAAGTTGTTTGTCCGTTTGTGTAATGCCAGGAAGCACCCTCGAGAGAGCGTGAGAGAAGAGGGAGTGTCTTGCACTGTTCGGCACAGGCTGCGGAATCCAGATGAATTATTTTCCGTTGCGCTCGACTCTCGGGCCAAATTACCCAGGGAGGGGCTTACATGTAGCAAAGTTTGGAAGGCCATGGTTGCCGCTTGCGATTGTGCTCATGGTCATACATTCATTCTCGGCGGTATTCGCGGAATTCAAGACTCAAGCCGGAGCCGGTACTATGGCTACTATGGCAAAAACTGCCCCGTGCCCGCCCATGTTGCAGCAGAAAAGGCTTTGAGATTTGCGTCTTCTGGTTGGGAGGCGTCGCGACGGGCTAGAAACTCATGAGCCGCCCAGGACTTTGGTTTCAATGCAGCTCCAGATGTGGGAAAGGACCGGATCAGCATGAGCCAGAGGCGAGATGAATTGTGTGAATGCCGAATGGGTGCCCATCAACCATTGCAGCTGTTCTGCCACGATACAGCTCTACAGTAACATCGTGGGTTGATGCTAGGAAAAACTTGATTCCGGGGGGGGGGGGGGGGCCACTTGTCCATGTTGGATTGCTCGTCAGGACTGGCAAATGAACGCTGGAGTGTTCGTGGTGGAGCCAACAGAATTCCTGTACAGAGACATCATATCCTTTGCTCAAGCCACGCCCATCATACCCAAGCCGTGGTATGACGGAGGCGCACATGTCAGCCAAACTCATCTTCCTACCACGATGCGACAACGACGCTGAGTGTCACTGCTTCTCGTACAGCTACAGCTTCCACAGCAACAACGAGAACTGCTACTGACTACCTACTGCTACGTACTACTTTGTACTACTCCGCCTCTTCGCCTGGGCTTCGGAACAATGCAAGCGATCCTGGACTCTGAGGCTGACGGGCTTTCAGTTCCATCCCGAATCCGACGCCTTGTCAGGTGACCAGGGCTTGCTGAGCTACTACTTTCGCGGCTGGGCTTTACCAGTGCTGTTTCGGGTTCGACGGCTGCTCAAATAAATGCTAGGACGTGGGGCTTCAGGATGGCAGCACCAGCGACGCCGAAAGCTTTTTCCCGTTTCGAGGCTTTGTAGTGATGTGGTTTCTTGTTCCGACACGCTGGGTTCAGTTTCTCAAAATAAGTTGATTGAATTTTGGCAAGCATCCACGTGAGTGGCGATGTGCCCTGCACTTCCGACGCCCACTGCATCATGAAGTGTTGGCCTCAGGAAACAAGTGGAGCAAGGCCACAGCTTTGCCAGAGAGATTCGACACCGAGAAGTACGCGGAAGGGGCTACCAGGATAAACAGAAAGAAAGCCGAAGCCTACTGCCTAACACCAAGGTACAGACCGGAGCATGGTAGCTGGAGTCCAGAAGTCAGGCTTTGGATTTCAGGCGTTGGGTCCCAGAGCTTGAGGATTCAAAGACCTCCATGCCGGCAGAGGGGTGTCAAGGGTTCCGCCATCATTATCCCGCCGTGGACTTCAAGAAGTAAAGGAGGTAGCACTGAGCGCCAGTGTCTTCGAAAACTCTGTGTGTTTGGGTGGATGTGTAAAACTTGTTCAACCTCGAACGCGCTGACACTTCAGGCTTATGCCTTGGATCCTCAATCCTCGGCCGATGCATGATTTGCTTGAGATTGCGACCCAGCTAAGATTCGCAAGAATATCGATATCGACTCCAAAGTGATCGTCCACCTTTGCGGATCTCGAAAGCCGTGGGACCTTACAGCTCCTGGCAGCGATCAGGGGCCTTCAGGGCGATCGAAGGTTGTAGGTGGTCAGAAGCTTGGATTGGGGTCTTGGGGTCAGATCCGGCGAGTGCACAAGCCCCGCTGTCCTCGTCGGCAAGATGTGAAGTTGCCAGCTCTGAACCGAAATTGCCAAGGCATAGGTACAACAAGTCCCGTAATCCAAATGACCAGAGCCCGGCACCTGTGGAACCTGGCCTGGCTTGTCGGAGTTGTGAGAGCATAATAAAGACCAAAGCCTTTTAACCAGGTCCCGACCCTAGCTCAGTGTCAGGTTTAGTGAGTGCCATCTCATGGTCTTGCATCAGAGAACTTGCAGCTTTTCTCGGGTATTTCTAGCCTCCCAGCCCTTTCTTCCAGATTCACGAGTCTTGACATTTGGCTAAGGCGTTCCTACGCAGGAGCACTAGGATAGGGACCAAAAGCTACGGACTCTCGACGCATGAAAGACGCCCCCAGGAAGCGGACAGGAAGCAAGTGACGGAATACTGGCCGCAGTCCTACGCGGCCTGGTGGCGAGCAGAAGCAGATTTTAAGCAACGACCCTTGGTGACATTCAGGCTGAGTGGCCTTCGCGGGTAGTTTAGGACCCGCCAGCTCGTTTTCTTGCCTGTGCCGAGAGGCGGTGATTCTCCAATCTCCGAGTATTGTGGCCCCACGATCGGTGAACCCGCTCCCCAAAACTCAAGATCACTTCAGGGTGTTTATGTTGTGTGGGTCTTCATCTTGATGCATGTTTCACGTTGTTGCAGACCTCGAACCACATGCCTCGCCTGGAGTGTCCGAGTGTGAGCGCCGAAACTCAAGATCTAGGACGTTGCTTTGGTGCGCTCAGGATACGTGGGAAAATGCCCGCGGCAACTCGTGCAATGATTTGCCTCACTGCTCGGGGCGATTGCCCCTGTTTCCCACCAATTTTCTGGAGCTTAGCAGTCATTAGACTTCGAAACAGGAAAGGCAAGCTATGCTTAGCCGCCCAACTCGTCCACGGAACTTTGAACAGATGGCATATTGGAGACAATGTGGCTTGGGTCGCCTTGTTCCCCCAGGCTATCCGATCCAGGTATATCCAGGTGACTACTCTAGCCCTAGCCTAAAGTCTTTCGACGTCACATGCTAAACTCTAAACTCTGCACCCGAAGTCCTTCAAAGACTTTGGTGACTGTATGCTGACATGCTGCTCGGGCAGTGCTTGCCTTGAGCCTTCGCTGCTGCCGCCGTTGGCAAAACTTGAACAGGGTTTACAGGGCGGGATCGAAGGGCGTCAGAGTGCAAGGCCAGCTGTCGAGCAACGTGATTAAGGGCTTCCTATTAGTAGTTACGTTTTGTCTGTGTTTGTTCCAAAAAATTGGCAGCAGCATCTGTCAAGACACTCTCGCCATTTGAGCCCTTTCCCAGGTCCCGCACTTGCATGTGTCCGATCTGCAACTCCCGACAGGAGTTGGGCCCATGCACGATTTTGACACACCTCCAATGCCTGCCGTTTGTCACGGTGATCCGACAAGCTGATGCATGTCAGCCACTCTTTTGATAACAGCACCGGCACGGGAGTATGGGTTGTGCAAGCGGCGAAGGAATGTAAGGCTATGTACGTCCTGCGATTTCTCAGGAATAGCATTGCCCACCAGAATATTGGTCTTTCGAGGCCTGAGCTAGCTTTAGACACCGACTCCCTAATATACCGTGAGTCCTGAACCAGCCACTCCTTGCAAACACTTTGTACCCTCTGGCCGGCCATGGAAGCCTCGGCGGAACTTCGAGAGAAGCTTGCCAGACAGGCGGAAGTTGTCCGATAGTCTTGCGCCGGCACTAGGTGTCATGAGAGTTTAGTCCTCCTGCTGTACGCAATTCGCGTGTGTTGGCGCCCGCATTCTCATGCAAGAAGAGTCTTGCTTTGCTACTGATGCGCCAAGCACAGCAGAAGTGCTGTTTGTATGCGTCTCCTGTTCTATTAAGCAAGGTTTCTTTCGTTTCTCTCACTTGCGGCGGGCAAGTTTCGAGACAATCTCATGATTACGGTCCATCTTTGACCCGGAAGCCAACAAGAAACTCGCAAATGTTCGAAAGGCTGCATATGCACACACACCCCCCACCATTTGAAGGAGTCCGATCCGGTTTGTGGACTGAATTCCTTTGTCGCCCCCACCGGAAGCCCGATAGGTTTTGACAAGACATGTTTGACTTGATGTTATTACCAAAGCGTCCAAGCCTCACATCCCAAACCAGTTGCCCAGACATACGGTGAAGACAATTGCGAAGGACGCCCTATCCATTGAAGCCCCACTGCTAGCAACAGCAGGACCTGCCCACAATCACATCCTGCGTGGTGATCGCCATCGAGAGACGCGTCATTATCATCACTTCCCTCATCGACTTCGCTCATGTAAACTTTTTGCCTGGTATCCCAAACCATCCGCAAAAAGCCCTAGCTCCGAGACCCAAAGCTTGGCTGCATTCCTTGGACCATAGCCAGGCGCTGCGAGCTGAAGGCGACTCAGGGGTGGTCGTCGAAAGCTCCCTGTGTTTCAGACTGATTGGTTACTTCAGTCGTCCACCTGGCAGCAACCTTTTTCCTAGAGGCACGGGGTTGTCTCCTAGAATTATGGAAAAATTTGCAACACACGTTTTGCAATCAATGGCTCCGCAGCTATCTATGTGTGCATTGCCTTGGCATGATTGCAGCAGGGTTTGTTCTTCGGATACCACTGACGATTTATTAGCAGAACTGACCCCTTGACTGAGGCTAGACATTTGGTGAGTGGAGTCCCCTCCTTGCCCCATACGCATGAGAACCTGGTTTATCCTATTCCGGCGTGAGCCAAGAGCCCCAAATCGGCGAGGCATCAGCTACCTGAGCTTGCAGCGTGCTGGCTCATGTTTCAACCGGTTTCCTTCAGAGTCGAAATCTGTGCGTTCAAGGCCCTGTGATGCACTGTGCTCGAATTTCTGAACCCTGAAGCCTGAACCCCACAAATCCCGAACGGAATATGAGAGAGCAGAATATTCAATGAACTTCCCCATTACCATTGTCCCAGTCTCTGAACGGAACACACAGCAACTACACAGAGTGCCCACACGAAGCCGTGCAGGTGCAGTCCCCTTTGGCGACGAGTCGCGGTTCTCGCACCGGACATCCTGGGGCTTTGGTCTCAGATCGCGCAATGTCTAGGGACTTGAGTGTTAAGGCAGCGTTGAGCTCGGAGGCTGAACCGGCCGGGACCCCACAATGCATAGAAGGTGTGACAGGTTGGACTCGTTATTCTTTTTGGGCTCATCCCGCACAATCTTGACTAACGGGCTCGCTCAGCCGGCTATTTGCGTCACCCCCATCTGAAAGCAAACAGTTCTGGATCGGAGAACTGTCGCTGTCGCGGTGAAGATGCATGTTTGCCGAATCAGGCAGGTCACTTCACGTTGACATTCGGTGGTAGCCAGTACAAACCAGGACGAGAAGCCATGAGCAAACAGCCGAGCCTCACACGCAGCATCGAAAGAACAGCTCAGATAAACGTCGGCGTGCACGGTCCCGACTCAGTGGAGGGCACCCTATATAAGGTGGTATTGGTTTTCTGCAAAGATATCGAGACGTGTGGACTAGCTACGGCAAGGTGTCTGCCGGGCTGTTGGACAGACACTCACGGATGTCGAGATTTGCGTATCAAGTTGAGCCAAGCACCAAGCTACCTTGACGAACGTCGATGTTGCGATGGATCTGTGCATACCTGCGGGGCACAGCTATCCAGGATGGGTCACTTGCGCTTTGGGGAGACGAAGTGTCTCGTCGGAACAGCCAAGCTGCGTAAGATCGTCTGCACTATGTGCAGCACAACCACGCATCAGCCGGCACTGCAGGCAGGGCGCTAACTATGCCACAGCCGGTGCAGTCTCAACCTGAAAAGTGTTAATTGCACGTCCCGCGCAGACAGATTCCGCCTTCGCTGCCATCATCTGCCATCCGTAGCGATGGTTCGGTTGTTGTTCGGTAATGCCTGCAGTGCCGGCCACCAGCACCGGCAACTGCTATCCCTTTCTGACATTTTCCGCATCCCTGCATGAGGATTTAGGGGGACTAGGGGTAAGTCACTGAGGCAAGCTGGAGCATTCTGGCCTGGTTCGCGGCCGAATTGCAACATTCGATCGCAGGCGAACCGCTGATGATACTTGTCAGCAAACCAGTTCAGCAAATGTGCAAGGTGTCAGATCCATTTGCTTCTTTCCAACGAATCTACAGCCAATCGATTGTTTTGTCGAAGCCTCGCATGGCCAGTGCGACAAGTTACTGTAGTACAAGTGTCTAAGTCTTGAGCTTGAAAAATGAGCCCGTGGCGGACAGCATCGAAGATTCAGGGGTGAGCTGCGGAACTTCCGAGACTTCGGACCTGGTTTCCCGAGGTCCTTGCAGGGCCATGGAAAAAGTCAGTCCCATGCCCTGCAAAGCCGCAATGAAAACCGCAAAGCCAACGAAGCCGTTTCTGGGCATGTAAAGAAACCCGGAAGGACCCTCGCAACAGTCCCAGAGGATTGGACCCTCGGCAGACCGCGGCGTCGCACTCGAAGCGAAGACGTAGCGGAGTCACGGGGAGGCTTCATTTAGGGTTCAGTGTTTGAGATGGGCTTCAAAACCTTCTTGGGCATTTCAAGATGGAGTGTGGCTGCTCGGCGCCTTGTTCTGCTTTACTCAGGCTTGCCAGTTGTGCAAGCATTGCAATTCAGGTGCTGGCGTGGGGTCCTGGGTTCTGTTTCCGGTATGACCCAAGCTCTCATGTTGAGCTTCGAGGTTGAAGTATGCGTCTGTGCATCTTTCCAAGGTCTCCAGGTTCGCAGTGCTTAGTCGTTGGGCCTTGAGTTCTGGGGCATCTGTCTGTGTAAGACGTTGCGGCCGATTCCAAAGATTTACAGACTGATGTCGATGTGGATTTGGATGCTGGAGCTGCGTTCGTGAGTAAACGTGCTCTCACACAGACTGCGACTGGCCACGCCTTAGGACTGCTGGGGGCTACCGAGAATAGGGGAACCTCCCGCAACATAGATCCCAGAAAACACAGGAGAAAGCACCCAAGAATCTCTTGCCAGTCACGACATAAACGAGGCCCAACTCTTCGCCTACCTCACATTGTTGAGCCACCGAAGTCTTAAGATTAAGTCTTAAGATTTGTGTTATTGAAGGTTGATTTCGTGGCTTATGCTGTGCAGTTCAACTCGAGGGGAGGGAATGAAACAGAAACACATAGAGTGAGACAGTTTCACGTTCATCGACTCCTTGCGTGACTTTTCTTCCAGACATGAGCTGAACTTTCACGCGTTGGCCGTCGGCGCGGGCCTCCCTGCCCAGGAGCGAGAGAGAGAGAGAGAGAGAGAGAGAGAGAGAGAGACACAGAGAGAAAGAGAGAAAAAGAGAGAGAAAGAGAGAGAGAAAGAGAGAGCGAGAGAGAGAGAAAGAGAGAGAGAGAGAGAGAGAGCAAGCGAGCGAGCGAGCGAGCGAGACAAAGAGAAACGAGGCTTCGGGTCTGCTTCAGGCTTGGATGCGACCCTGTAGCGCCCAGCGTGTCTCTAAGCAGTTTTTGGCGTGCCGTGGTGGAGTCGAACAGGCGAACTCCCGACAGCTGACACTCGGGTCAGGCGAGGTGCTGAGGTTGATGTCGGGAGTGCTTGAAGGCCTCTGGCCCTTAGCAACTTTGCCAGGTTTGGGCTTTCCAGGTTCGACTGCTGGTCTCCGTGTTGAGGATGAAAACAGTTTACTTGGATTCCGTTGGTGCCACCTGTCGTTTGGTCGAATCTGCCGCTTGCTTCATCCAATCTCCTACACCTAAGCTCAAGGGCTTGAACCCCTGGCAGGCGCTCGCTTACGCATACGCCTGCCGCGACTTTGGAAGCAAGCAAGACTTCACGGGTCCGGGTCAGTGGAAGTTGTTTTCTGGAACCTAGGCTAGGATGTCTTCATTTTCGAATTTTAGCGTCTGCAGATAAGATGCGGAGAGTCTTCGTTGGCTGCTTGCTTATTTGACGCCCCTGCATGAAAGGAGTTTCTTGATTGATTGGAGGTTCGCTCAAGGACTAGGCTGTGTGGCCCGACTCAGATCGCGTGGGGTTGTACGAAATACCCGTTTGGAGCTCCGCGAGAAAGGATCTTGCACTTGGGATCGTGTTCGAAGGGTCTCCGGACATGCGGTTGACTTGCAAGATGGCTGCTCCACGAAGGCTGGTACGTTTCACTAAATCGGCTGCCAATACAAATTACTCAAAGTGGGTTTGATTGTGTCAGTGTGAAGTGAGTCAGTGTGAAGTGAAGTGTGAAGTTGGGCCGTGGCCTCTGATTGTCAAGTGTTGAAATGTTTTGCAAAAAAAGGGCTCTCAAAAGCCTTACAACAGATCCAGTCCACAAGCCATTTTCCATGAACGTCAGTGTCGGCTTGAGCCGTAAACCCAAGTATCCCGCGTTCCGAGCCTCGGGGACAAGCTGTGTGCGGCCCAGGCTTCGTCGTCAGGCTTTGACTGCCGGGAGGCCCCCAGCAACGAAGCGTGCCCGGGGTTAAAGCATCGTAGCCAAGCGTTGACGCCGCTCTGCTGGAGCGAGCCCTCGTTCCGAATCTTCTTTCGAACGCCACCGTCGGATGCAGGAGGCCGAGCCGTTAAAGATGCCAGGCCGGAGCACGTCCCCCGCGCGCTGCCAGCGCGGACTCTGTGCTGAGGTTTCCCGGAGGCCAGCGAGGCCCAGGTCAAAAGTCCTTCGTATTTGTGGGCTCCTCACATACTTCGAGTTTTCTCAACTTTCAAGCGTTCGCATTGGTTGTAGAGACCTGAGATGGGATGTTAGGATTGTACAGAGCTGAGCTTGGATCATGCGGGAATGTTCGCGAGCTGTTATTGGGGTTCTGCAGGTTCATCTGGGGAGAGTCTCGGGTCTTGAAGGATCCCGAGTTTCGATTTTGGTATCCCGAGTTTCGATTTTGGTGTCATGGTTTCGCGGTCCTTGTTGCCATGCTTGACACGAGGGTTCTTCATTTGGATACGGACGTGTGCTGTTGCTGACCTCTGACTTGGAGCAAGGGCAGGGCCCTCACCTGTGCCAATCGCAGCGAATGCGAAGCTTGTGAGATTTTTGGCTGGAGATGTGGTGTCGGGGAAAATCCAGGTCAAAGTTGTTTTTTCCTATTCAAGGCACCTCGTCGTGGCATGTAGATCGGCTCAAATCAAACATGACCCTGCCACGGCTGACAGGCCAAGATCTCGCAAGCTTGGACCGAGACGCGATCAAGGCAGGGCCAACTCTGCCTTTCGGCTGTTGCTCTGGGCTAGCAACCCCTCGCAAAAACGATTTGGCATTCTGGGTGAAGCTACGAGATCATTGTACTGGGGAGGGGGCAGGGCAATCATCAAAGCTGTCGGTTTGGGGGTGTGGAAGGCACCTAGCATATTCACCACATGAAGCCGAATACCTTGGAAGGCCTTGCGAATGCCACCGTAGGTTTTTCGTCTATTGCTCATCCGAGGACCATTGACTCCAGAATCACTTCTTACATCCCATAAGTCGCAATCCTTGTCGGACGAAGCCAGTGAATCAGCGTATGATATGTATGCTTGACCCGACAATCTTGGCTCTCCAGTGTACTCTCCAGATTTGGCATTTGGCATTTGGGTGTCACGTAGAGTTTTTTGCCGGATGCCACGGCAGGTCGTCTTGACGAAGGGCCTGCAAGTGAAGATTCTTGGTGCATAATGCCTTCCTCCCACACTTTCTCAATCCTCCATTCCTGGGTCGGACTTCGACGTCTGAATGTGGAGAGGAGATAGCGTGTTGGGTTTAGGGTTGAAGACTGTTTAAGCAGACGAGCAGTGCTACTCTCAACTGACAGGGGACAGATGTTGGTTTCGTCTTGACTCGCCAGATGCCGGGACCCCTGCACCCGAAGCTTAAAACCACAAAGCCCAAAGCCCAGAGCAACCTGTCACCTGTGCTGAGGACGCGAGTCCAGGACCCGTTTTCTGAAGAGAGTTGAGCCTTTCTTTCCAAGCAGTCTGGTTTGAGCTGTCGGGAATCTGGGTATTTGCACGCGCCCCTTGCAGAAGTTACGGCGAGCCCGAGCCAAGAAACATCCATGATTGTAAGAGGTCTTAATGATGCAGCTTGCGCAGTGGAAACGATCCGTGAAGCATGTCGAGAACTCCTTCCTCAGACTCTGATGCCGTTAGCCGTGGCAGAAATTGATGTCGGTTATGTGCGGTGGCTGCACCAGTCCAGCAGGTGAACCTTAAAACCGGCAAGACTCTGAAATTGTTCATGTTCATGAACCCGCTAGGATTAGGCCGCAGTGCCTGCTCAGCTTCGCACCTGAAATTTTCTCGGTCCCTGTCCGGGAACCTAAAAGAGTCCGTCTGCCAGCCTTGTGCGAGTGTGAGAGTCGAAAGAGTCCGTCTGCAGCTCGAGACGGTTCTCACGTCCTTTGCAGAGGACCCCATCCCGACCAGCAGGTTCAGCTGCTCTACTGCAGGCTCGGTTCAGGGAGTTTGAGGCCTGCTGTCCATGATAGTAGGCTGCAAGCCTCGCAAGCTTCTTGCATCTTCTACGGCAATCGCGCACTTCTGGGGCACACGAGCATTTGAATCTCAGGCCGTATGCCTGATCTGCCACGGCCTGTCATGCTGTAGATATTAGAGACGCACTTGTCTTAAAGGCAGCCGACATTCGCGACTGCCTGAAACTGCATGGGATTCTGCTATGGCAATGTCGGTTTGAAGTTGCCCGTTTGATTTTCAAAGCAGTTTAAGATGTGGCCGAAATTTAGTAGCGCAGCGCAAGCCAGCCTTGAACCTCAGCAGCAGACAGTACCTCAGGGAACACAATCCGCGACCTTGACTGCAGAATGCCTTCTCACATTGTCCTATTCTAGCCGCCTGCAGTTCATCAAGAGTTGCAGTAGTTCGTATCAAGACAAGCTGTGGCTGGGGGTCTTCCAGAAACATCCTCCGACAAACGAAAGCGCCTGTGACACCCTGAGATGCCGGCCACGGCCAGAAGCCACCAGAGGCCTTACGAATTCGCTGGTGTTGCAGGACCCAGGCCTTTTCGAGCCACGAACGGAAACATCCAAGCACGAAAGACCTTGCATCGGAAAAGACAACGACTGCAAAACACCTCCAGTCCTACACCCTCTGTATCTAGCAACCGAGACCTTGAAACCTTAGATTGGCCCATGGTTTCAAGCAGCCGGACCCGACCTACCAACACCAGCCTTCAAGAACAGTCTTGCAAGTTTAGAGTATCAAGTCCTCAGCACAGGGACCTTAGTTAGTCGCTGGTGAGGGATGGCTAGCGAAGGGTTTCCGATCGGTGGAAGGTTAAGTAAGTTGTTGCCCGTCGAACGGTTTGGGAAAACAGTCTTAGTCAGCGCCGCCGTTTCTTCTTGAGTGCTTCTTCGAAATCTGGATGCTCAGAACTCAAGGGTGTAACGGTTAAGGTTGACACTTCGTGGACTCCAACTCTTTGCCTTTGTGCTGCAGATCCCAAGGTCTGAAGCCTTCACTACGAAATCGCAACCTCGCCATAGTTAAGCCACCATCGAAACCGATGTCTTGGGAGTGCCTCCCCTCAGTTGTCATGAAAATCTATCTTGCAGCGAGCCCCCTAGATCACATATCAAGGCTAGCCCTGCACAAAGGTTCGCTTGTGTTGAAACTGACAGTGGTTGTGCAAGGCAACATAGACCGTGGCAGCATGAACATCTCCAGGCAGATTCGAAGTCTTCAGCTTCGAGAAGACCATACACCCCCACATGCCATCAAACAACACGTCTCTGCAACCCGGCATGTCTGCTTCCCGGACGCCGGCAACGTGGAGTCCGTGACTTTCAGAGAGTTTGCGCAGCTTCCTGACAACCTGGCTTGCTTGTCTCTGCCCCTAGAATTTCTGCACGCTTATTGGCTTATTCTTCGGTTGAGGCGCCTTGAGGCTTGGCACAGTTCTCCAGTCCGGAAAATCGAAAGTTCGCAGGTGTCGCCGGCGAGGGCTGCCGCAGCCGCTGCAGCAGCGGCTGCCGCCGAGCCTTTGGGAGCCTGCGCACGCTGCTGCACCACGGCCAGTTGGAGGTTTGGGAGCCTCGAGGTCATAAGACGTGTTCCGGAGTCTGCGACTTCAGTCTTGGTGTGAACTTGGGTGCCTGTTAGTTAGATCAAAATAGGAAGCCGAAAGAGGGGTTGTAGAGGATTACCAAAATCTTGGTGGGCAAGCTGCGGAATAGCACAGGATACCCGTCTTTGCTGTCCATTGTCCTTCGTGTGATACTGGTGTAGAAAGCCTACTCACGTCGCTTTATAGCTTTGCGGCTCCGTCACTCTCGCAGCTTCCGAACAACACACGTCAAGCTCACGTCTGAAAAACTCAACTTTTGCTTCTTGAGCTGCTAAGCAGTTTAGCACCGTAAGACTGTTCCACATCCAACAGTACACCAGACAAGGTAGATGTTTGAGGGGATGGCGGCGTCCACAGGATCCACTGCTGGAGCGAGAATAGCCTTCAGTTCGATTGAGATTTCGCGCGACGCGAGAAAATTCAAAAGGACTGTCGAGTTCTTGGTCTTTGCTTCAGACTGTCGAGTTCTTGGTTTTTCCTTCAAGAGTGCAAATCAGTCTACGTTGCAAATCAGCTTGACCGCAAAGCTGCACATAACACTTGACATGGCTCTTCGGCTTGAAGATTGGCAGATACAAGCGCCTCCGTTCGTTGCTCTGACAGCCCTTTTGTGCCTTTCGGGGCTTAGCTGCCGTTTTGACGCAGTCACTCTTAACGGCCTTCTGGGGACGGTCGTGTCGTATTCGCTCACATCAGCCGAAAGGCAGATGCTAAATTCGTGCGTCGCCGAGCTTCGATTTGAGGTAGTTCCGAGGACGCGTAACTTGAGGTTTACGTTTGCCCAAGGGTGCACGGGGCCTCATCGCTTCATGTCGAACTCGCATGTCGCTTCTGAGCGCATCGCGAAGTGATATGGATGTCCAGGCTCAAGCAGCATACCTTGACCCTGAGGGCCCTTAAGCCAGCCGCACTAAAATTAGTCGACAGTCAGCGAAGCCGGTGGCACACACAGGCTTTGGCAGTGAAGGCTGAAAACGAGCCGAGACCTGAAAACCTCAAAGCCGGATAGGCTAGAAGCCTTAAGTGCAAAAACTTTCAAGACTTGCACTTAAGAGCCTTAAGCCGATATTCGGAATCATAAAGCACCGGAACCCCACCTGCCAAAACCCCGAAGACCCGAATGCAGAAGTGCCCTGGGACCCTAGATGGGTGAAAGCCACCGAGAGAAATCTCTTCCGGGCTTTTTGGGTTTCTGACCATGGCAGCCGAAACCCTTGAAGCATAACTGAAACCCTAAAGCTTCAAGTCCCCAAGCCCGAAAAACCTTGAACTCTTTCGCCATAAGCGCTCGAGGCTTAAAGCTTGAAAGTCCCACAAACCCTTATTCACTCAGCTGAGACAGAACCGGCCTTGTGTGAGTGTGAGAGTCGAAACCTTAAAATGCTCATGCGCCTTGCACCATGGAAAAGCCTGAAAACCTTCAAATCCTTCGAAGCCCTAGGTCCTAGACCTTGAAGGCCTTGTCTGCATGGGAGCACGGTCAATTGCTTTGGATTTCAAGAATAGACGAATTTGTCTGCATGGAATGAGGACAACAGATAGTGGAAGTTCGGCGTCGAGATGTGATGCGAATCCTGTGCATTGGGGATTTACGACATTGTCTCGTGAGTCAGGGAACGGGCTTCTGTGACTTTGTCTCTAGACTGGCTGCAGTATCGTGGAGGACGCAGTTAGTTTCACATTGAACAATTATGGAGCTGTGACGTTTGTAGTGCAGACATTGGCCGAAGCTTTTTAGCTCTGTACTTATAATTGATTAGCCTTGATATTCCAGATGTTTGGGCCAAGTCTTCTTTTGAAGCAGCTGAGCAACGTCTCAGAACATCATCACTCATGATAGTCATGCGGTGACTGTCTCTGGGGTCATGGTCTTAGAGTGAGTCGGGTTCGGTCTGTCGCGCCTGCCTCCCCAGTCGTTGCAGTTGAGATTTTCAACTAGGCGGGCCCTTGTCTGCCTTGTGCGAGTCGAAACCCTGGCGGCCTTGGATCCGAAGGAAACACACCATGGTTCAAAAGCCTTCTCTATCTCGGCAGCGCTTGCCGAGTCTATGCTCAGGATATTTCAATTTCTACCACCCCGTCGGTGCAGGGAGAAGAAACGGAAGTGGACAAAGAAGTTGAGCCAATGCAGACTCTTATTTACTCGTTTCGGGGAGGGCAAGAGCCGGACTATGATAATTTTTCCAGCCGGCGGCCCAGGCAAAGCATTAAAACTCTAGTGCAACTAATTAATGTGGCTTACAATTTGTGGAGAATTCGTCCCCGACGCACTTCGGAATTCGTGGCCGCTCATTAAAAGCTCAGTACAGCAGAACGTCAAAGCAGCAAAGAGCGAAGCTATGTTGAGAGCGATCGCGTTCACTTGCGGCAACCGGGTCGGGCTTGGAGTCTTTTGCAGCTGGTCGAGCCATGTCGATGGCCAGTGGAAACATCAGTAGCACGCCAACTCCTGCAGATAGTAGCAAAAACAACCAAAGGAGGCTCAGTAGCTTGACGGCTCATTCGAGGCCAGGTTGACTCCACGCAGCATCTTGAAGAAACCTCAAGGCTCGAGGACCTTCCAAAACCCTACACGGCCTCAAACCCTACCCTGAGCCCTTAACCCTTCAATCGTAAAGCCTAAACCCTGGTAGCCCTTATATGTACTAACCCTTGAAGGAACCCTTGCAGTCTCTGTGAACCGGAACAGGAATTCTTATAGAACCCGAAAAGGATTCCATGAGGGATCCAAAATCCCGTAACTCCAAATCGCTACGCCCTGAATGCATCTTCAAACCCCAAAGCCTTCAGAAGCTCCAACTTTGATGCCTTAAACAGTGAAGACCCTTGAGAGCCTTGAGACCATAATCCCTATCGCGCGAATTCCTTGATATCCTCAGATACGCAACCCCAATGCCCGAAATCTTATTGGCCCCAAAGCCTGCCTAAACCCGAAAAGAGCGGACTTTCGGAGCCTTACTCAAAGCATTGAAGCCACTGGTAGATTGATCGAAGCGACGTATCAAGTAGTTCCGCAATTAATTCGGCTGAGTCGAGCGAATGAAACAAACAATCTATTGATCGATCAATGCGTGCAATCATAATTCCATTAAATTGGAATCGTAGTAGAAATCACAGTGATAGTCTATCGCTTACTAATTGCACGCTGGTCCCCGCTGACATCCATTAATATTCTTGGAAGCTCAAATGAAAAATATATTTCTACATTTTCTAGGAAGACATTGTTCGAGGTCTGCCGAACTATGTACTGAAGCTTAGTCCTTTACAATTACATGTTCAATCTTAATATGAGTGTATTTTTATATTTCTTTTTTCATTGCTGAGTACAAATGAATACATCAATATACGTTATGGAATAGGTAACAACTGTTAGTATTCTTAAACATGTATAAGAGCAAGTCGTATTTTGGATTAACTCATCTATTCTTATTGGTTTTCGGTAGTTTTTCTTATTATTATATTGGTATTTATCATGGCGATTAGATTGTGAGTTGTGATTGTTATAATTATTAATTTGATAATTTCAAAATATATTCTAGATATCAATATTGTATATCATGCAAAAAATAGAAATAATAATAACTATTACGATATTTATACCGATTAATGCTGGTATTATTTCTGCTATTATCTTATTCTCTTGCGTTCTTTTCAATAAGAGATTCGGGTTTTTGTTCCATTATATGTCTGGATAGATTGTGGTATAATGAATCTTCTATTTCTTCTATATGCATGGTTTGGTGAGACTTGGGTTTAATTTTCGTTTTATTCATATATCGTCGGGGGGGAAATGGACGTGTTGTTTGCTATTTTAGTTGGTTGGGTATAGAGAATCTGTAATTATATTTCAAATATTCGATAACGAAGATTTCGATAATGATATATTATTAGAATAGTATGATTCTCTTTATATCGTTGATTTTGTATGAGGTGCTTTTCTCATAAATAGGAAATAAATTATGGAACAAGACACAAGATAATAATCTTGAAAACTAGATCTTCTAAAGTAGATTATGGGTCTTATGGGTCAAGGTCGTATAAAAGAAGATGAGTGCGGTATCTAAATTATTGAATAAGGTGGATGTTTAAATTATCTACGAATTCTAAAAAAATTTGATTGGTAAGTCTCTTCGATAGGAGATGAATGGTAATTGGATCTTGTAAATTTTATAAAGTATAAGATGCTAACATTAATTTCTTATATATTTAAATATTTATTTGGTAGTCTATATATTAATATCTTTATTAGTGGCTCTTTTTATGGTCGCCCATGATATATATTGAATTTCAATTTATGATTATGATATTTTTTATATAATATATAAAGTATATATAAAATATTACTAATCTGCGAATATATATATATATATTCATATATACCAATTTATTCTGGCCTATATTAATCTATAGAGAGTCTTATTTATGTAAACTAATAATTTGAATATGCGAATATTGTGGGTTAATATTTAGTCAAAGTATAATTATTAATAATATTGGATTAAGTGGATATTTATCCGAATTTAATTTACTATTACGAGCTAATATATATCTAAATTATTTTTATTATTTTGGTGGTGTAATATCTAGCTAAATTTAATTTATTTGTATTGTATTTAG
>CAJNDV010011170.1:12231-22529 GCA_905221635.1 Symbiodinium sp. CCMP2456
GCAATAGGGTTTAAGTTTAGTGGGTTTCGACTCTCACACTCGCACAAGTTTAGTGGGTTTAGGGTTGAAGCCGGGCTTAGGGTTTAGGGTTTAGGGTTTAGGGTTTAGGGTTTAGGGTTTAGGGTACTACTACTACTACTACTACTACTACTACTACTACTAGCTGGGTAGGCCTCTGGGATACTTTGCATTTTCCCTTACGTGCGAATGTTTTGTGCAGGCTCTGTAGGGCCCCAGCCAAGGCAATGGCATCGCCTGTAAATCCCTCTGCGATGGTACGGTTGATGATGTAAATCCTGCATTACTCAGAATATAAGGAATGTACGTACCATAGCCCCCAGAGTTTATTAGGGTCCTTCAAGTACCGCCGGATTTATATCATCAACAGAAGTATTCTAGATGCAAAGCATCCCAGCCCCGGTTGGAGTTTTCCAGGCCCCATCCGCCCTAGAAGCCTTCTAGAACCGGTTTAGGGTTTAGGGTTTAGGGTTTAGGAACCCTTATTCTAGATATCCACTTCTAACCCTTAAGGCCCCCACACCCGAAACCCTAAATCCTACACCCACCTCAAAGCTACCCTGCAGATCATCCCGTTGGCTTTGCCTCCTGACCGGCCGTTGGAGTTGCTGCTGGCTTCATAAATGGGGCTTAGGGTCGAGGGTTGGGGGTTTAGGGTTTAGGGCTTAGGGTTGAGTTTTGGGGATCTAGCCGGTTTAGATTATCGTGTTTTAGAGGATACGTAACGGAGGTGCGTAATGTGTGTCTTGTAGCTATTTTTTGCCTTTTGCATGGGTGTTCATGACGTGTTCTGTGCCATTGTTCCATTACTTGTTTGAGCCCTTTCCTTTGTAGGAAACCCGAAGCCTTTTAAGCTCTCAACTCTTAGCCCTAGACCCTAAGTCAATAAACCCTAAACAATAAGCTCTAAACCAAACCTGAAACCCTAAACCCTAAACCAAATCCTAGACCCTAAACCCCAAAAAACACGCCCCAAACCCTAGACCAAACCCTGACCCCCAACCCCAAACCCTTACCCCCAAGCCCTATACACCCCAAGCCCCAAATCCCCAGCCGCAAAGCCAAAGGCCTCAAACTTTCCTTTTAACGTTCCGAATGGGCCCCAAAACCTGTGTTCTTAAGTCTTCATCAATGCCCCTCTGTTCGAACCCATATGGGTAGTTCTCTAAATTAGGGTCCCTTTTGGGGTCCTTTTTTGTTGCCTCGAAGCCGAGGCTGTCGTCGACAAGCTTCGCAGACCTGGACCAGGTCGGGGGGGTTGAGGGGTTTAGGGTTTAAGGTTTTGGGTTTAGGGTTTAGGGTTTTGGGGGTTTTGGGGTTTAGGGTTTAGGGTTTAGGGCTCTGGGGGTTTAGGGTTTAAGGTTTAGGGGTTTAGGATTTAGGGTTTAAGGTTTTGGGTTTTGGGGGTTTTGGGGTTTAGGGTTTAGGATTTAAGGGTTTAAGGTTTTGGGTTTTGGGTTTAGGGGTTTAGGGGTTTAGGGGTTTAGGGTTTAGGGGGTTGGGGTTTAGGGTTTGGGATCGAGGTTTAGGTTTTGAGGTTTAAGGTTTGGGTTTAGGGATAAATAGCAGGGTCGGCATACCGGTGGCGTTCCTCAGGTTTGCCTTAGTATAGTTTTGCTGGTACTATAATGTACCCCGAAACCATACTCCAGTTATTATGCGTTCTTTAAATCATGTTTACAGAGTTCAGGGTTTATTTAGGGCGCCCTAAGCCCTAAACCCTAAACCCTAAGCCGAAAAGACCCTAAACCTTAAACCTGGGGCTTAGGATTTCATTCCGTTTTGGAGTTCCTGTCGGGGTTCGGCAGAAGTTCCAGGGCCTTCGTGGGGGCCAAGGGCTTGTAGGGTTTGGGTTTACGGGTTTAGGGTTTAGGGTTTAGGGTTTAGGGCTTGAGGTTTGGGGTTTTAGTTTGGGGTTTGGGGTTTAGGGGTTTAGGGTTTAACCACAGACATATCTAGGATCCTATAATCCTAAGCCCTGAACCCTAAACCCTCAAGGTAACCTCAAAACGGAACTACGATGGAGACGATAGGTTGAACCTGGCGCAAACCCTAAACCCGGCTGCAACAATGCCCCGAAACTACGGTTGATGATATAGACCCTCCATTACTATAAGGACCCTAAGCTACGGGAATCATGGTATATTCCTTGTTATGGATAGTGCAGGATTTAAATCATCAACCGTAGGTACACTAATGGCCCAACACCCCCTAAAAAGGCGACGGCTCTGCATAGTCTTGGGGTCCAGGTAGACCCTAAACCCTCTAATGTAGGAGCCTGAATAAGATACCCTGGCCTTGTAATACTGAAATACTGGGGTTCATATTAAGAACCCCAAAAAAAGCCTTAGGGTTTCTTGATCAGGGTTTAGGTTTTAGGGTTTATTTATTGTTTAGGGAGGTTCCTATGATATTAGTTTGTAGGCACACGTCCTGAAGCGCAAGTAAACGAGCAGGTGCGGGTGGCCCTCCTGCTATAGATGAGACAAGGACCCTTAGAGGATCCTAGGGACCCCTCAACGAGCACGAAAAAGACACCCTACGATTGATGCTAGAAATCCTGTATGACCCATAATACGGAAGATACCCTAATGCCCATAGTTTAGGGTCCTTAAGGTAATGCAGGATTTGTATCATCAACAGTAGGAACCCCTCAAGGAACCTCCCACCCGCCACGTACGAAGCACTTGGAAGCTCGGGGTGTCGACACCAGGAGGAAGAGGACTGGCACGCGCTGATAAGGCCCTTCAAGACACTCAAGACATGGGTGGTTCTCTAAATTCGGGTCCCTTTTTGGGGATCCTTTTTATAAGGGTGCCGTACTGTGTTGGGGACCTGAAGAGGGGCCCTAATTTAGAAAACTACCCACATGCATTGTTCCTTCGTGGTTCGGCATGCCTGGCGATTTGGAGTTGATTAGTCGCACATGGTGCGTTGATCATGTCTGTAGCTGTCTCAGCAGTTTGGAGTACCAGTGGATAGTTTATACGAGGAGTAGCTGTCAGGTAAGATACCCCCCGTCGTTTTGGTCACTGTCTTCTGGTGCCTGTGCGGAGTGAGGAGCATGAACTCAAGAGTGATACAACGGCAGATGATGTGGTTGGGAATGACAGAGAAGAGTAGTCAACAGTGAAAAAGCGTTAGCCAGTCTTCCACATTACATGCGGGTTGTTTTTTACATTCGGTTCCCTCCTCAAAGGGAACTAGTGGGGCCTGCGTTGGCTTGGCAAAAACCTTAGACGGGGCGTCAGTGTAAGTTGAGGGGGCTGTTCCAAACCTGCTTGCTCATCGGGGTATAGAACGGACCATGACACATTCTTGTCATCCCCATGTAAGCCGTAAGCACTGTACCGGACACAAAATCCTAAACTGACAACTCCATTCCTAAATCCTAAACCCTAAACCTGAAACCCTAAAACCTAAATTCTCAACCTTCAGCCGTAAACCACTCGCTTCCGAGATGGGCAGATGCAGGATTAGGTTCCGCGGTAGTACCCCTTTACCCTTTTTCTTCTCGGGGCCCCTTATTAAAAGCAAATAGTGTCCTCATGATTAAAGGCCTCTTGGGGAACCCTAAACCCTAAACCCTAAACCCGGAAACCTGAAACCCTAAACCCTAAACCCTAAACCCTAAACCCTAAACCCTAAACTGAACCTAGAAGAAGGTGTTTAGGGTTTAGGGCTGGGTCTGCCAGTTGGCCCCTTTTGCCCTTTTTTGGAAGTCTTAGGTTCCTTCTAAAAGTATGCAATACCAGAAAAGGAGCCCTTTCTAATCCTAGGTTACTGGGACATCCTAAGGGTTTAGGGTCCATCATAAGCTGGCTAAGCCTCAGGGCCTTTGGATTCGGGGTTTAAGGTTTAGGATTCTTTTATCCTAAACCCGAAACCCGAAACGTTCAACCCAAAACCCTGACCCAGCCGCCTAAACCTAAACCCCAAAATTCTATATCCCCCCAAATTCCAAGATCCCACGTCCCAGGCGACAACACGAGGCTTTGATGCGGCGCCTGGATCTGCAGGAACCGCAAGGGTCTAGCGGTTTAGGGGCTTACAGGTTTTGAGTTCAGGATTTTCGATTTCACAGTTTTCGGTTTCGGGGGGGTTTAGGGTTTGGGTTTAGGGCTCAGGGTATCTATTGGGGCTTGACATTAGTACCGTAGGCCTTCTATATATATATATATATTATATGTACGTATTTCTTTATTTATGTATATGTATGTACAGACATGCATACATAGACACACATAACTCATGGGGGTATGGGCTGTGATGTGGGAGCCTCATGCCCAAACATGAAGGTTCGAGGGTGGAGCCATTTTTGGCTTTATGTAGGGCCCCTAATATTCCTCGATGATCTCAACTTAATAGTGTCATAATTAGGGCTGTATGCTGTGTTAGAAGGTTCTTGTTGAAGAACGGATTAGGCAAGATTAGTAAAAGACCCTAGCCTAAACACAACCCCAAACCCCAAACCCTAAACCGCACGGTACTCCCTTCCGGGAACCCTGAAGCTCACACCCTTCAACTCCAAATAGTTAAAGGAAACTACACGTGGGGAGTTTAGGGTGTATAGGGCTTCTATAAGGCTTCTATAAGGTATATAGACCTGTAAGGCTCCCATTTCGGTAACTACGCACCTGGAAATGTCTTCCAAATAGATGTGTGGCCGGGGTACTTAGGGGAGCATAGAAATAATTCGTAATTGTTACACTCCTTAAGGAAACAGCGTAAACGATGATTTGGGCTAGGGTCCCAAGTTCGGTATAGGTTAAGAAGGAGCTCGGGGGTTTAATGTAGGCTTCCTTGGCATCCGTGATGGGTTCCTTTCAAAGGGGTACTTAGGGGTTAGGGTGTAGAGTCTTTAAGGGTTGCAATGGTTGCCATGGTCGTTTGGTCTGTTGGCATTAGTGCGGGTCTTACTATTTGGGGTCGGGCTTCGGTGTTATGGTGTAACGCTTGCTGGTTTAGAGATTGAGGGATCAGGCTCGGGGGCTTAAGGCGCAGGGTTTAGGGTCTAGGATTTACGGTCTAGGGTTGAGTATTTAGGGTTTAGGGTTTCAGGGGGGTTTAGGTGAGGGAACCCAACACTCCTTGCTTCAGGACTACGTATACGATGGCTAAAACACTTGCGCAACACACGGTTCTACAAGTTGGTGTTTATTTGCTGATTAAGAGGTCTTGGGTCTAGTGGCCCGAAGCAATGAACTCTCAGGGAAGACACGATTTCGGGCTTCGTTTTGGTGCCCCTAAACCCTAAACCCATGAAGCAGGATAACCTGCTCCACCGCTTGCTGAGCAGCGCTGCAGCCGAGGGCGGGGGCAGTTGCTCGACAACTTCCTTCGGAAGCAACTGCTTGGGGGGATTTAGGGTTTAGGGTTTTAGGGTGTGCTGAGTTCAGGGCCTGCAGGTGTGAGAGATTTGAGGAGCCTCCGAACAAAAAGCAGCTCAGACCCTGGTCTAGGAGCCCAGACAGTTGAACCGCATCTAAGATGATGGAGAAGCGTCGTGGGATGTACCACGACCACGACCGCTACGACTATCCTGATGAAGAGCGGTCATGAGTTCGTGCGCTATTGCACAGTTGATCGCCTTGATGTCTTTTTTGACCAAGTTTGTGTTGAAGGCTTTAACTTTGTTTTTGTTCGATGCACTGTAGCGGTGGCGACACTGATGGTGCCGATGGTGATAGCGATGCGGATGGAAAAGCCCTAAACTCCTCAACTAAACCCCTAAACGTCTGAACAGTGGCTGTCTTTGCAGAGCATGGGTTATCTGCAGGCGGCTTTTCAGCAAGTGCCAGCCTCTCCGCGATCAATAGCGCGACTCCCTCCGGGTTCAAGGCGCCACTCCTACAGCGAGTTTCTAGCCGTTGTGTCCCCACCAGGTTCCTACCTGTGACCTTTCAACCCCCACCTTTTAAGGCATGATATATAGAAACCAGAATAAGGAATTCTAAACTGGGTTCTTAATCCCTAAACTCTGAACCAAAATCCCACGGATTTAGGGTTTACGGTGCGTTTAAATCCGAAACCTTACCTTGAGCCTCAAATTATACCCTAAACTCGCACTCTAAGCCTGAAACTCAATAGTAAAAATCGGGTCCCGGGCTCCTAATTTTCAGGAGCCCTAAGGAATCTTATTTTAGAGCCTTAAGGTTTAGGGTTTAGGGTTTAGGGTTTAGGGTTTAGGGTTTAGAGACTTAAGGTTTAGGGTTTAGGGACAGGGGTTTAGGATTTGGGGCTTATCATTATAACCCAAACCCAGGCGAAGCCTGGAGATACGTCAGATACAGCGGGGAGTCTAGGGGTTAAGGCTTGGGGGTTTGGGGGTGTAGGATTAGGTTTTCAGGTTTTAGGGGTTTGGGGTTTAGGGTTTAGGGAAACACTAAACCCTAAACCCTAAATCCAAGGGTTTCTTTGTATGGGTTCACTCCAAGTCTAAGGCGCTTTCATGAAGGATTTCTCAAGCTCCTCAGCGGTTTGTTGCAGTCAGGAACTCCTGCCGAAAGGCTTCGATTCCGCTTCCGAATCTCCAGAAGGAATCTGCCTAAAGGACATTCCAGACGTAACTTAGCCTTAGGGGTACTTAGAAAGGATTTTTAATGTTTGGCTACTGTAAACCCTAAGAAGCAGCTAAACTTATAATTTTTGCGAGGGGTCTAAGTTCAGTATAGTAGGAGTGTAGTTACACTGGTTACAGCACTCGAAGCCCTGTCAATAGTATCCGTATATACTCCCTACATAACTACACGAATATTGGGAGCCCGAAGCCCGATCCGAAGCATGTATCACTAGACCGTACTTTCTGCGGGTTAGGGTTTCGCGTCATCATAGACCATACGGGTCGTTCTCTAAATTAGGGTCCCTTTTTAGGTCCCCATAATAGTACGGCACCCTTATAAAAGGGACCCTCAAAGGAAACCTAATTTAGAGAACTACCCATATCCCACAAGAACCAACCTAGAGACACCCTCCTCATGCCCGAAGCACCGCGACATGAAGAGCCTTAGGGTTTAGGAGTTTAGGGTTTAGGGGTTTAGACTTTGGTTGTGGTTTAGGGTTTAGGGGCTGAGGGTTTCAATTAGGGGTTTAGACTTTGGTTGGGGTGTGTGTGGGTGTGTGTCAAGGGTTTGACTGGGACTTTGGAGTGTTCGCAGAGTTCAGTATGAAAGAAAAGGCCCTGAACCCCTAATTAGACCCCTAAAGCCTAAACTCCCAGATCCCTAAACCCTACCTAAACTTTTGCGATTCAGGCGTTTGGGGCCTCGACTGCAAAGTGGGGAAAACCCGGGCTCGTCCTCCCCGAGCCCCAATATTCAATATGAACAAGCTGGCAGAGAGAGCAGAAGAACAGCAACCGTAAACCCCAAACCCTAAACCCAACCCTTAAACCCTATACTCTAAACCCCTAACCCTAAGCCCTAAACCCAAAACCTAAACCCCTAATCCCAACTCCCAACCCCTAAACCCTGAACCCTAAAACCCCTAAAGCCGTAAAGCTGAAGCCAGGGATCCCCTAAAAGCCTTTCCCAAACCCCTCGACCCTCGGAGCGAACGTCGAAACAGTAGCAGCCTTTATAGGACCCTTACTAAAGCCCTCAGGGTTCTATAAGGATTTAGGGTTTAGGGTTTAGGGTTTAGGGTCTAGGGTACTACAAGGGTAGTGTAAGGGTTCTTCTAGGGTACTATAAGGGTTCTATAAGGGCCTTACAAGGGCACTGTAAGCGCACTGTAAGGGTTTAGGGAACTATAAGGGATCCAGAAGGCTTCTGCAACCAACTTCATGGGAACTACTTATCAACCTCTACATGACCCCTTACCTCTACACTCTCAACCCTAGACCCTAAACCCTAAACCCTTAAACCCTTAACCCTAGACCCTAAACCCTAAACCCTCCTTCTTCACCGTCCTTGCTCAGGGCAGCGGGAGAGAGGACGGCATCCCGCCGTCCCTGCCGTCTCCGAAGCAGTCCAAGTCGAAGGGGTCGCTTCTGACATTCGCCTTGAAAAGGGTTTAGGGCTTAGAGGGTTCCCCTACACCCTCAACCCTAGACCCTAAACCCTGAACCCTTGACCCTAAACCCTAAGCCCTGAACCCTGAACCCTAAACCCTAAAACCTGAACCCTAAACCCTAAACCCTAAATCCTAAACCCTAAACCCCAAACCCCTAAACCCTAAGTGGGGGTTCGGCTTCGGGGATGTAGGGTTTCGGGTGGTCCGGATCCCTCGCTGCAGGGGGATTCGGATCCACAGACAAACCCTAAACCTAAATAAGCCTACACCCACAACTCTAAGACACAAAACCCTATGAGTCAAAGGAAACTACAGGTGGGGAGTTTAGGGTATATAGGGCTTCTATAAGTGTTCCGCGCTTGATCCCCGGATTTCCGGGTTTTTCGAGCCTTCGGTTTCAGTCCCTGGGTTGCCTGAGCTTTGGGGTGTAGGGTTTAGGGTTTGGGGTTTAGGGATTAGGGTTTAGGGTTTCGGGTTTCGGGTTTAGGGTTTAAGGTTTAGGGTTTAGGGTTTAGGGTTTAGGGTTTCAGGATTTGCAGAAAGAAGGGATCCCCAAAATCCTTTCACACGGATCCTTAAAGCCTAAACCCATAGGTGTTTCCTGCAACCCCGAAGATAGCACCTGTAGGGTTCCGGGGTTGGTGGTTGGCGATGTCGGGATCCCCCCACCCCCGCCGTCAACACCGCAACAAACTTCATGGGGAGCTTTGGGTAAATAGTAACAAGCCGGTGCCATCCCAGTACATTAATAAGCTAACTGGATCGAACTCCCCATATACTCCCCAAATTCTTGTCCTAGTTGAATTATTTTCGGCGCGCTTGATGCCAAGTCTGAGCTCTAGACCTGCAAGCGCTTGTCGTGGTCTTTCGGTTTAGGGCTTAACCGTTAAGCCCCAAAGCCCTGAACCCTCAAGCCTCAATCCCTGATCCCTAAAGCCTAAACCCTTAAACCCTCAAGCCTCAATCCTAAAACCCGAAACCTTAAGCCCTCAAACCTACACCCCTCAAACCTACACCCTCAACCCTATAAACCCTAAGCGCGAAACTCTCAACCATCAACCTAATCTAAACCCTAAACCATACACCGTGAGTGTTCTGATTGGGCGACAGTTTTCCCTGGGTTTGGAGTACCATACTTGAATGCATTGTTTTTGTTGGACCTGTTGATTGATTAAAGGGACCATCATCTCTCGGGTTAAGGCCCTGGAGTCATGGGGTTTCGGGCTTGGTCTTAGGGTTTAGGGGATTGGGGTTAAGGTTAGGGTTGAGGGGAGTGTTGGGGTCTTGGGCTTAGGTGTTAGGGTCTAGCGTCTATAGGGCTCAGGGTTTACGAGTAGTTCGGCGAAGAAAGCGCTAGTCCAGCAGTGTGGTTCCAACAACGGCAAAGCCCACCCGCCCAAAGAGTCCCACAACATCAAGAAATTCATGTTGGCAGCACCCTAAACTCTAAACCCTAAACCCCGAAACCCTAAACCCCAAAGAACAGGCCAGAGTGGGCCAGTGTTAGGGTTTAGGATTTAGGGGCCCGTGGTTAGCCTTTGTTCTGCTTAAGGGACCTGAGGAGATGATGCCTAGTCCTTCAGTGCCGAGTCCTTTATTAGGGCTTAGCGTTTAGGGTTTAGTATGGTGGCCCTAAGTATTCTAAGCATACTCTAAATCCCCATTCTAATTACTACTATATAAAGTCATTGCTTTTAGACGTAAAGTTATAGCCACATGCTCAGGACGAGTTACACAAATGAGGACCTGGCACACAAGGATGAGGCGCTCACCACCCACGGCCAGTACTCGCGGAACAAGTTCAACAAGAGGAGCCCCGAATGTTCAGCGGTTTACGGTTAACCTCAACACCAAATACGCTACATCTGTACCCTAAACCCTAAACCCTAAACCCTAAACGGTAGGTTACTTGGGATCCAGGTGGGGTTTCGGAAGCCTTCGAAAGAACCCAACAGACCTTGTCTTACAGATATGGGCTCCTACAGCCGCCAACCCTCCCTAAACCCTAAACCCTAAACCCTAAACCCTCATCCCTACTAAAGAGGAGTCTCGGGCTTAGCTTCAAAGCGGGGCTGTGGCGTTTAGGGCAAGCAAATGCTGGTCGGATTTCGGGTGAGTCGGCCTGTGGAGGTTTTCGCAAGAGTCTTGTTTGGTGTGTACATATACATATATATATATATATATGTATGTATGTATGTATGTATGTATGTATGTATGTATGTATGTAGGTACGTATGCATGTATGTATGTATGTACGTGGGTATGTA
>CAJNDV010011170.1:53600-64786 GCA_905221635.1 Symbiodinium sp. CCMP2456
GACAGCTGAGTCCTGTCTCAGAAGAGGACAGGTGCAGATGCCGTCGTTCCTAAAGGCTCGGCAGACTTTGCCGTCACAGCTGGCTGGGTCTGGAAGAAACGATTTGTGCTGTCAGGATGTAGACATACCGCCACCTACCCAATCCCATGCTGAATATAGCCGAAATCCCCAAATTAAGAAATATAATACACCACAACACAACATATCAATAATCCCCAACGTAGGTCATGCACTTTCAACCCACTCTCAGGGTACATGTAGACCATGCTGGTGTTGCTCCTCCTGACCGTGAAGACGTTGCCCGCCAGGGTGGTGTTGCTGCTGCCATTGCTTCGTCTGCATGTACTCTGGGGGTGTCGTTTAACATAACCTCTAGTCCTCTGCCTCCAACACAAACAAACTTTTCCCTGACCCGCTCCAAAAACTGTGTCTGAACGTGTCGGAAAGCATCCAAAATCGTCGAACAGTACACACAGTCTCGGAGATTCTGACACTCTTCCTCTCAGCGTTGTAAACCGTTCGTGCGTTTTACCGCACGTTTAAGCACGTTCCCAAAAAACCTCTTTTCACAACTCCCGCAAAACACACGGCGCCCCTACAGAAGCCGCAACCAGGTTTTGGGGTTTGGGGTTAAGGGTTTAGGGTTTGGGGTTTGGAGTTTAGGATTTAGAGTTTAGGGTTTAGGGTTTGGGGTTTAGGGTTTAGGATTTAGGGTTTAGGGTTTGGGGTTCAGGGTTAAGGGGTCAGGGTTTGGGGTTTGGGGTTTAGGATTTAGGGTTTGTTTGGGGTTTAGGATTTAGGGTTTAGGCTTCGCAAACCACCCACCATCCTACCCATGTCCGACCAAGCCCGATAGACGAATCTGAAAATTTGAAGCCTAAACACTATCCTTATCCTTGGCCTGGAGGTGGCTAATGAAGAGTCATGGAAGCCTCCCCGCGGCAATTCTGTTGGAGGTTCTATCATGCAGCGTTGCTGATTTTGGTTTTGGGTTTTAGGGTTCAGTGGTTCAGGCTGTTGGGTTTGGGGTTAAGGTCGCAGAGGGTAGGCGTGATTTAAGATATAGGTTGCATCCGTGCATGGGTTTGCGGCAGAGGATGTTTGGGATCCCACAAGCAACAACACCCCCGTGGCTTTCACGGACAAAGCTCTACAACCGGAATGTAATGATGGTAGAATGTACACCAAATCTTCATAATTGGTATTAAGCCCTAAACCCTAAAACCGTAAGGCCATTGAATTAGTTTCAAAAAAAATAGATTCGGGTTTCCGGGGTTCTGAGGAGGTTCGGTAGGTCTCGGGGTGTTGCAGCTGGCTTTTGGCTTCCGAGGGTGCTTCTAGAAACGGTGTCTGGTCGGTCTGCAGAAGCTTTAGGGTTTAGGGTTTAGGGTTTAGGACACCAAAACCCACCGAACAAGCCTTAGTATAACACCCGTGCAGAGTCCCCGAACATCCTTATCGCAAACTTGAGCTCCTCCACGTAGCTGTCGGCACCTGCTATTTTCAACGGCTCTGTGAAGCTTTCGAAATGTCACGGTTATTTCTGAGGAATTTAATGAATATGCTCCTTTTGAACAATATTTGGCGTTATCATGGGGATACTGGTAATGTGATGAAATCCCGACCGCCATACCCAAAGCCCTCAGCCCCATGAAACCCTCGACCTCTGAACCCTGAACCTTCATACACTGGTGCTGAACAGTCTCCCCTTAGGGTTTCGGGTTTAGGACTAGGAAAACCCTAAACCCTAAACCCTAAACCCTTAATTTAATTTAGGGTAATTACATAATAAGATCTCCCACCAGACTCTCCTGTTTATCCTCATGTTCCATGTGGTGCCCTTAACCCTAAACCCTAAACCCTAAACCCCAAGCCTTAAACCCTAAACGCTAAACCCTAAACCCTAAACCCTAAACCCCTTGGATGTGCTCTCTCCTTGGGCTTTAGCTCCACTGTTCAGGTGCGATGGGTTGCCGGCATAAGCCCTTAGGGTTTAGGGTTTAGGGTTTAGGGTTTAGGGTTTAGGCCTGCCAAGTCCCATAAATATCACAAACCACCTATAGACTTAGAACCCTTACAAAATTAGAGTCTGCAGCAGGAATAAACACCTAAACCCGAAGCCCTAAACCCATGGCAAGTCCTTAGAACATGAACTGCAGCATGAACTGCAAGTTGATGTTCTTCAGGATTTCAGAATTACATCTCCGCCGAGCTGGACGACCTACGAAAGGATCTCCAAGGATCGAGCCCGTTTGAGGTGTAAAGGGGTCTGACGTTGGGTTTTATGGGCTGACCGGATTTTGTGAGGGTATTAAAGGGTATTCAAAATGGTTCTGGAGGTCTAAGAGGATCAGGGGACATAGTGCCAGGCCGCAAGTAGCCTGATTTGGGGACATCTGAAACACTGATTCGAGAAACCCCCTCATCCGATGTTTATGTGTTTGCTGTTTGTCGTGAAATGCTCATTCCACAGCTACAGAACCTCTGTGTGAGGTGTTGGTAAGATTTAAGCCCTAAACCCTAAATCCTAAACCCTAAAACTCTCAACCCTAAACCCCAAACCCGAAACCCGTGCCGTGATGGTACATCGGATCAGCTTACAGGAGTTTCATGCTTTACGCTTTATTTTTTTGTTTTCTGGGGCGTTGTTTTAGGGTTTATGATATTTTGTTTAGGGCGTTGGGTTTTTGTTTCTTTTTCTTCGGGCGTTGTTTTATGGTTTAGGGTCTAGGGTCCCGGCCTCAGTTAAGGTTCGCTAGAGCTGCCAGTGAAGTCTGCAGGATTATAACAAGCGGTAGCTGCGCCGATGGGCGCCCTAAACCCTACATAAACCCGAGTATTCAAAAGGCTCCCCTGGCAATAGTGCTTCTAGGCGCTGGTACCCTAAACCCTAAACCCCTAAACCCCTAAACCCCTAAACCCTAAACCCTAAAACCCTAAAGCTTATAAGCCCTATGCAGACGGAAACGAAGGGAAGGAGTCGGCAAAGACTGTAGTTCAGCTTGTGCTCCTGCTCACGAGTTCTGCCCTGAACCTGAGAGTTGAAACTCTAAAACCACAAGGGTTTAGTTTAGGGTTTAGGGTTCAGGGGTCAAGACCCTAAACCCTAACCCCTAGACCCTAAACCCTAAACCCTAGACCCTAAACCCCAAACCCCAAACCCACGCTGCACTTAAAAAAGACCCTAAACCCCAAACCCACAGCCCTGAGCCAGGGCTCTCCGGCCAATTGAGAGAAGTGACCTCGAAGCCACCTGAGCCGAAGAGCACATCCCCCTGGGCTCCCAAGAACTGGAAGGCCTAGCGGCTCGTGGCAACAGAACTTAAACCCTAAACCTTAAACCTCTAAACCTCTAAATCCTAAACCTTGATCCGTAAACCTCTAAACCTCTAAATCCTAAACCTCGATCCTTAAACCTCTAAACCTCTAAGCCCTAAGCCCTGAAGATTTAAACCACAAACCTAAACCCAAAGCCTCCAAACCCTAATACCCCACATCTCTAAACCCTAAGCCCTAAACCCCTGACACCTAAACCCTAAACCCTAAGACCCTCACCGTCGGAAGACTTTCCGACGCTTGTCCTTAGGGTTCCTGAAAGGCTTTCAGGTAAGTATAGCACAAGACACACCCCCAGACCCGATTCTAAGTGTCAAGCCCCTTGTGCGAAAGGAACCGGAAAAACCAGGGCTTAGGGTGTCAGGTTTAGGGTGTGGTACCTTGGAGTGGTCTAGGGTTTAGGGGTTTGGGGTTTGGGGGTGTAGGCTGTTATTATGGCAGGAGCAACTTGCACGTAGTTTCCGGTTTCAGATACGTGACGAGCTACCTTGGCAATGACCCACCCCGACAGCACGAGCCGTAAGACACGATGTATTGGCCATGGACAATGTACAAAGTCCAAGACTTTGTTCCAGCATTGTCTTTCCCGGTCTGTCTTGCCTGAGAGCCCCTGAGCCGCCTACACCCGAATAAGATGAGCCCCTAAACTCTCGGGCCAGCAGACTTGCATGTTATTCTGCTCTTGGTCTTCGGCTCAACCCTAACCCCAATGTAAGCCCTAAGCTAAGTTGTCTTTTCGAAGTTATTGGGTTCAGAGTTCCCAGCGTCCGATTCTTAGGATCGTGCTGGAGCCTTTTGTCTCGTACGGGGTCTCACTATCCGAACATGGGCTTAGGGTTTAAGGGCTCTGTGGATGCAAGGTCTACAAGTTGATGAAAATTAGAAGGAGAGTCTGGAGATACTCTCGTTTACGTTGGGTCTTGTCAAACCCCAAACCCTAAACCCTAAACCCTAAACCCTAAACCCTAAACCCTAAACCCTAAACCCTAAACCCTAAACCCTAAACCCTAAACCCTAAAAAGCTCAAGACGCACGACTCACCGGGCAAGGCCTTTCGAACATTTCTTTTGAACCCGCGTCGACTGCAGATATAAAAGCCCTCAATAATTACCAATATTATGCCTAGGGCCCTAGGGGTTTAGGGTTTAGGGTTTAGGGAAGCCTCAATAACCACCAATATTGTTCCTAAACCCTAAACCCTAAACCCTAAACCCTAAACCCTAAACCCTAAACCCTAAACTTCCTAGGGCCCTCGGGGTTCCTTATTATAGCTATACTATAAAGGAGCACAAGGCCCTATTCTAATTATTAGGGCCCCTTCATTAGAGTTTTGGGCTTGCAGGATTCCACGTTTAATATTGCCAACGAGA
Organism: Symbiodinium sp. CCMP2456; assembly: GCA_905221635.1. Classification (NCBI taxonomy): domain Eukaryota; class Dinophyceae; order Suessiales; family Symbiodiniaceae; genus Symbiodinium; species Symbiodinium sp. CCMP2456. The sequence goes on from CAJNDV010011170.1 coordinate 58,307, forward strand.
CGGCTTAGGGCTCAGGGTTTCATTCGATTTAGGGTTTAGGGTTTAGGAATCAGGAGGCTCATTGATTAGGGTATTAGGTTTAGTATTGAGGGTTTGAGATTGTATTATTGGCTTTTCTGCCTGACGCACGTGGTCTTGCACGGTCCTGCAGACAGGCGCCAACTGGACCCGGATGTCTTTTTCATGCCAAGGCGTACAGTTGCCAAGCAAGCTGTATGCCGAGCACCCGTTGCACGAGTGTTAAAAGGGTCCTGCACCTAGGCCCCTAAACTCTACACCCTAAGCACGAACATCCCACACCTTCAGGGCTCAGTTACATTGCTGGATGACAGTGAAGGCGGTGAAGGCTCAAGCGGTTCCTGTCGGTACCCCGGCAGCGTTCGGTTGCCATTGCCAGTTTCAGCTGGTTTCGTGTATCGAATTCCTTTCCTGATATGGGAATCAGTTGCTGTGTCTTCTCCCCAAGATAGGGGCCTTAATGATTAGGATAGGGTTTTGGGGCCCATGTTTACTTTAAATTAGCCCTAAACCCCAAAGTCTTAGCTTTTTATAGTTACTATAGTTACAATAAGGAACCCCGAGATTAGAATTGGCAAATAATTAGGCCCCTACATTAAACCCTGAACCCTCAGCCCTTTCTGGCCAGGTCGCCAGAAGGTTTAGACCCTAAACCCTAAACCCTAAACCCTAAACCCTAAACCTTAAACCCTAAACCCTAAACCCTAAACCCTAAAGTTTAGGATTTAGGGTTTAGGGTGGGGATCTGGACTGGAGGTGCTTGGAGGTCTCCTCCTCTAAGTGCCAGCTCCCATTTCTGGTATCAGAGTTTAGGGTTTACGGTTTAGGGCTTCAGGGTGAAGTATCCACTTGGGACCCCAAACCCTAAACCCTAAACCCTAAACCCTAAACCCTAAACCCTATTGCACTAGATGAACTTGCTTCTCGGGGGACCGCGAAGCGGCCAGAAGGGGCTGGAAGTCAGAGGCGTTTGCAAACTCTGCCTGCCCTTCAGAACTCTTTAAGGCGTCTGACAGGTTCAGGGTTTAGAGTCAGTTTAGAGTTTAGGGTGATGTGACATGGTGGTTTTGTCTTCATAGGGCTTCTGGGGCTTGTAAACCCAAAGCCCCAAGCCCTAAACCCTAAACCCTAAACCCTAAACCTAAACCCAGGTTCAGGGTTCTGCGCCTGTTGCCTTCCCGTGGTCTGTCCTGTCCCAAGTTCATCTCGCCTTAGACATCTCAAGAGCTTCAAACCCAAACCCTCCAATCAAAGCCCTAAGTCGAAACCCTAAACTTAGGGTTTAGGGTTTAGGGTTTAGGGTTTAGGGCTTAGGGCGGAAACCCTAACCCCTAACCCTGAACCTCGGCTTAAGCCCTGAGGGAAATCACTGAAGTCCAACTACCAGGCCCCCGGGGTGAAGGAAGCCCCTCATCCCCCAAAGGCTCACATAAACGGCCCACATGGAACCGTTATAGGGGCCTTAGTAATTACCTAAACTATTTTGGGGTTCCTTCTTTGGTTATAGTATAATATACCCCCAAACCCTATTCTTCTTACCAAAGGCCCCTACAGTAAAGTCTTTCTTTGAAGCTCCAAAAATTCGAAACCCTAAATCGTCAAAGCCACACCCAGACCCTCGCAGGTCCGTTTAACAATGCTGATAGAACGCCCCAATACAACACTAAGCCCTTATAGTGACCCTTATAGGGCCCTGTAGCAGGAGCCCTTAAAGGAAGCTACTAAGGCCCCTGCTAGGGCCCTCAGCGACTGCCATGTCGGAAAAGCAGCTCCCAGTGGGCGGCGGTGCCTTGCCCATGGCCGTCAAGGTCCAGGACGACACCAAGAATATAGGGGCCTGAATAATTGCCTGGACTATTTCGGCGGTTCCTCATTATAGTTATAGTATAGTATACCCCAAAACCCTAAACCCTAAGCCCTAAACCCTATTCTAATCATTAAGGCCCCTACAATAAGGGTTCAGGCTCGGGTTTGAGGTTAGGGGTTTGGGGGTCTTGTGGTGTAGCTGTCTAGGGGGTTTAGGGTTAAGGGGGTCTGAGCTTCAGGCTGAAGAGAAGGTGTAGTTGGACGAGGGTTTCAGAAAGAGGTTCAAGGTTTAGTTTAGGGCTTAGGGCGGGTTTGGCTTTGTGGTTTAGGGTGGGGTTTGGGTAGGTTGCATGACCAAAAAGGCAGCCCTCGTAAAGTCCGAGGTTACTGGGCATCCCAGTTTATATTCCTAGCCTAAACTCTAAGCCCTAAACCCTAAACCCTTCTAAAGGTACCCAGTACCAAAAAGGTATTCCTTGATTAGGAGGTTTTGGAGTTTCTGGATGCGTCTGGGGCGACTCGTCGGGTGCCGTCGTCAAGGCACCTAGGGTTTGAGGGGATTTAGGGTTTTAGGGTTTAGGATTTCAGGCTTTAGGTTTTAGGGTTTAGGGTTTAGGCTTTTAGGGTTCATGGTTTAGGGTTTAGGGTTTCTTCACCCTCACCCCTAAACCCAAACCCAACACCCTAAACCCCAAATAGCGGAGGTTGGGCTCTCAACTCTATTTGCAAGTCGGCCCGCAACCCTAAACCCTAAGCTCAATAGAGATGGGAGGGGGCTGTATGGCCAAACCCTAAACTGGGCCTAAAACCCAAAGTCTAAACTCTACACCTTCAACCCCAAAGTAAAAGAAAACCTAAGCCCTAAATCCCACATTGTGAGGAGATAGGCCATCCTGCGCCGGTGGACTTGACAGACTCTGACGACTTCCCCCTCCTGAGGTTCTGTCCTCATGAGGTGATATAGAGTAATTGGGTTAGGATTTTGGGTTTCTTTTACAAGGTTCATAGGGTTTCAGGTTTAGTTTAGGGTTTCGGGTTCAGGGATTAGGGGCCTTACACCTAGAAGGGGCTTTCTGTCAAAATCACAGGGCTCAGGCCTTCTTCTAAGGGTTCTGTAAGTGTTCGTTTTAGGGGTTCAGGGTGTAGGGTTCCCGCGGTTGAGGAGGCAGGATTTATTTATCGGGATGTGAGTGTATCTAGGACTCCTGCTGCGCATTCGTGCATGTATACATGGCAGGTTTGAATATATGGGTGGGGGGGTACTAACTTACTAACTGCACAAAGAGAACGTATAAGCTCTAGATCTCATTACTGTAGGTTCAGTACCTTCTCATAGTCATAATGGCACATATGGGTAGTTGTCAAAATTATGGTCCCTTTTTGGGTACCCTAAATATTAGGTGCCGTATTATAAAAAGGACCCAAAAAGGGACCATAATTTTGACAACCACCCATATATATAAATATAAATATATATATATATATATATATATATATATTTGTTGATTGTTAGGCATGAACCAAGTGATGGTACCTTGAAGCCTCGCTGCCATACCCCCAAGTCTTCGTTATGTGACCTATAGGGTTTAGGGTTTAGGGATTTTTAGGGTTTAGGGTTTAGGGTGCTGATCCCCTTATTTGCCACTTAGCTTTGTGTTTGGATTGGGTTTGGGGCTTGGTTACAGGTCTGCAGCTGAGGCTTAGGTTTGTTTTTCGTGTTGGCGTTCAGTCATTTTGGGGGTTCGGGGTCTAGATTGTGTTCATAGTTCTAGAGCTCGGATTACCCGTTTGAAAACTTTTGGGTCAGAGCTGGGAATGATGTTTGATGTTAAAAGGGTTCAGCAAGCCGGGCCATTGCAATTTAAAACCCCGATTCGAATCCTGTCTGGTGCGTAGTAGGGAATGGGGGAATGGGTTATATGGGCTACTATAAGGGACCTTAAGGGACTATCATGGGGATCCATTCCCCCATTCCCTACTAAGCACCAGACAGTAATCGGATACTATGCAGCAGGACGGCACGATGATATCCTGAAATCCCAGAGCTTGATTCGGAGTTCGGGGCTTTCTCCCCACCTAAGCTCATTTGTCGCGGATCACGAACTCTGTAAAACTCCAGGCAACCCTGGACCCTAAACCCTTCCACTGACCTCTTCTGTCTGGTGCTTAGTAGGGCCCTAAACCCTAAACCCTAAACCCTAAACATGGGGGAATGGATCCCTACCTTAAGGTCCCTTATAGTAGCCCATATAACCCATTCCCCCATTCCCTACTAAGCACCAGACAGTCTTACAGAACCTGAAGCTTCTAAATCCCAAACCCCACACCTGCTCTCAACTGGAGGACCCGAAGCTCTGAAGCCCGAGATTTAGGGTTTCGGGGTTTAGGGGTTTAGGGTTTGGGGGTGTAGGGTTTTAGGGTTTGGGGGTTTAGGGTTTATGGGTTTAGGGTTTAGGGGTTTGGGGGTTTCGGGGTTTAGGGGTTTGGGGGTTTAGGGGTTCAGGGGTTTAGGCGTTTAGGTTTTAGGGTTTAGGGGCCCCTGGCCGTCGTCGGCCCAAGGGAAGAGGGGTTTAGGGTTTAGGGTTTAGGGTTTAGGGTTTTAACGCCAAACCCAACACCAAAAAAAGCTAGAGGCAATTTACAAGGGCCCGAGTGTGCTTGTAAAGCAAGGATGCGGCGGGCTTCAGTTAAAAGCGAATATGTTGGGCCTGTTACTATTGCTAAAAAGTCTCTTATTGGGCCTATTACTATTGCTAAAAAGTCTCCTATTGTAGTCCCTACCCTAAACCCTAAACCCCAAACCCTAAACCCCCTTTGCGACAGTGACACCACTGAGCAGATGCTTTCAATCCAGAACCAGGCCCGTGGTTCCCACTCAAAACCCCAAACCCCAAACCCAAAACCCCAAACCGTAAACCCGTAAACTCTAAACCCATAAACCCTAAACCCCCAATCCCCAAACCCAAAACCCCAAACCCCAAACCCTAAACCCGTAAACCCTAAAGCCCGAAGCCACAAACAACTAGAACCGCTAAACCCCTAAACCCAAAACCCTATGGGCTGACTCGCCATGAAGAATTGAGTGGGGCCGAGTTCGCCGATCACCTCTTCGGCCGTGAAACCTCCCAGAGCCTGGAGGACAAGCGCAAAGCGTTTAGGGTTTAGGGTTTAGGGTTTAGGGTTGAGATGAAAGACGCCTTCGAGCTGGGCGCCACGGTTGCAAGGGTTGCCCTCGGGGACCTGGGAGAAACGGCCGGACTCCAGCGCCACTGCAGGCCCGGGGTCGTTCACTGAGCTCAATGCCGCGGTGTCGCGGGCGCATGCTCGATCGATTTCGGACAGGTCGTCACCTCAGTTTCAGGTCATAGAACCCTAACCCCCCAGGTATAATATACCTACTATATAGGGCCCTAGGGGCTCTAGTACCCTATATAGTAGCTACCTGGTTACCGACATCAGACGAAGAGTAGCACTCGGAGATACGCGACATACGGAGTACAGTTGGTGGAGTACGCGCCGTTCCTGTGTGAGGGTTTGCAAATAACCCTTTCTTTGCTGTTGTGCAGCTTTCAGGGGAATAAAGCGGTGTCATCAAAGCCTCCCTCCATGTTGAGGATTCTGCAGCCAGGACCTAAACCCTAAACCCTAAACCGTCAACCCTAAACCCCAAAACCCTAAACCCTGTAAACCCTAAACCCCCTACACCAAAAAAGAACCATGAACGCCAAACCCCAGATCCGAACTCCTCCCCAGCCCACGGGTGCCGAGGCAGCAGCACGATGCCGTGATGCGAAGGTCGCCCTGCAGGAGCCTTTTAGACCCTAACCCCCAACCCCTAATGTAGGGGCCCTAATAATTACCTATACTATCTTGCGGGGCTCCTTCTTATCATTATACAGAAACATATACCCCAAATCCCTTTTTTGATTATTGAGACCCTTATAGTACCTCTAGTCTCCATTGTAGTTCCCTCTTGGCATTTAGGATCCGATAAGGTAACCCCCAAAAGGAGAACTAGAATGGAGACTATAGTTAGGTAAACCCAACCCCCAAGCCCTAATCCCGAAACTGTAAACTCCAAACACTAAACCCAAAAGGCTAGAACTCTACACCCCAAGCCCTAAGACCCTGGACCCTGAAAAGGGAAGCCGTCAGGTCCTTCTGAGAATTTTTGCGTCGTTGGATCATTTTGGGTATGCGTGTGACTTTGGGTTTAATATAGGGGCCTTAATAATTGGAACAGGTTTTGGGGCCCCTATATATATATATATGTATATAAATATATATATATATATATATATATGTATATATATATATATAAGGAGCCCCAAAGTAGTATTGGCAATTATTTAGGCCTCTACATGAGGGGTTAAGGTTCAGGGAGTAGCGGTTTACGGCTTAGTGTTTGGACTTCGGGTTGCGCAAACGAGAGCTTTGCATGCGAATATACATGTCCGTGCGTTTCCCTAAACCCTAAACCCTGAACCTTAAAGGCTAAACACTAAACCCTAAACCCTAAAAGCCCTAAACCCTCGTAGGAGTTTTCGGTTTTTGTTGGCTTCGGGGGTTTGGGCTGCAGAGATGCAGAGCTTACGAAGTGTGTTGATGCTGAGGGTATGCTGTAAGGTTTACGGACCTAAACCCTAAACCCTTAAA
>CAJNDV010011170.1:69238-80359 GCA_905221635.1 Symbiodinium sp. CCMP2456
TAATGTAATGTATGTATGTATGTGTGCATGCATGTATGTATGCATGTACGTATGTACATCTGTCTGTCTGTCTGTCTGTCTGTCGGTCTGTCTGTCTGTCTGCATGTATGGATGTATGTATGTATGTATGTATGTATGTATGTATGTATGTATGCGTCTGTACATACACACACACACACATATATATATATATATATATCGGGGTGGTGCATGTCTGCATGAACGGTCGAGTATTGAGCAAATCAGAAATGCATGAATATCGAAATCAACAACCAAAACTAATCAACACACATATAAACTTGCCCAACAACTCAGTAAAGCGATTCAGAAATAAATATCTGCATGCCCATAATCAAGTGCATGTTCATGTACAGTCACATCTATACAGATCGTACCACACACACACCCCTTGTATTAATATCTGTGTGTGTGAGCACATGTGTGCGTGCGCGCGTGCGTCTGTGCTCGTGTGTCATGCGAATGCGAGACTCGTGCTGGCAAGCCTTAAGAGCTTCTGTGAGGAGTGGTAGGTGTCCTTGGTGCGCATGTCGGCTTCAGAAACTAGGGGGCACCTTATGTGGGGGCCCTGGTACTATAGCCTTATATTATACAGAATCAAGATCCCTTTATTCAGACTTCTATGTTCGGGACCAACCCAATTGCAGGACGCATCGCTGCAGCCGTCATTATACCCCTGCTGTACAGTTGCTGCAATTGCTGGACGTAGGATTTCGGGGTGTAGGGGTCTGCATAATAATAACTTACTTTGATTACTTCTGTGGCAAACACGATGAGACTGAGACGAGTGCTGTGCTGTCACAACAGCATCTTGTGCTGTTGCTGTTCCCCGTCCTGCTACGATTACTACCTCACCGCCACCACGACCATCGGCAACAATATCAAGTAGTACGACACCACAGCTGCTCCTACTCCTGCTCATCCTGCCTGCGCCTGCTCCGGCTGCTCCTGCTTACTGGTACAGTTGATTTGCATTGATGTTTTGGTCGTTTGCACGATATGCGCTTCTGCTTTAGTCTTCCCGGATTGCAAGTTCACAGCTGCCAGCAGCCACCTTCGACAACAAGTCTCTTTGTTGTTTAGCAGTCAGAGTCAGAGGACGTCCAGCTGCACGAGAGAACCCTTGCTGCATCAGACAGTCTTTGCCCAGGGTTCAGCTGAACACCAAAATTCGTCCGACCTGAAGCCCTATACTCTCCATTAGTAAACCCTGAACCCTAAGATAAGTCCTTTAACAGCGTAGACCCTACGTCCTACTCTATAACTATGGATGATTAAAGCCTCTATGTTGTCATCCTGTGACCTCCTTCGACCGAGCGTCGCTTAGCAAGAGTCGATAGAGCAGACATGGACAGGGCCGGTGCTGAAGACAAGGTGGGGGTCGGAATGATGAGAGATCAGATGCCCTATATAGTTCTACAGCTATAGCTATAAACCCTAAGCCCTAAACCCTATAGCTATAAGTACAATATGCCCCACAACCTAATTCTACTTCATAAGGGCCCCCACATCCTGGGAGTGACGGAAAGGTTGACCCTGCCCTAGAACCCAACATCCTTCTTCCTCATGGGCCCTTACAATCGACTACAGCCAGGACCCAAACCCTAAACCCTAAAACTATAAGAGGCTTCATTTTCTGGCTTTGTGTATTCCTACTTAAGGGCTATTAGTCTCGTTTGAAAAGAACACAACTCCAGCCCGTCCGCTTCGAACTTCCAACCAAGCTCGCCCGGCTGCGGGCTTAGGAGTTTTGAATATGGGGGGCCCTAATGATTGCCTATACTTTTTTGGAGATTCCCTATTATAAACTCCAGTATAATGGGCCCCCCAAACCCTATTCTACTCGGGGTTTCCTTATTATAACTATAGTCTAATGGACCCCCAAAGCCCTATTCTACTTACCAAGGCCCCTTCCATTAGGGGCTCTGGTTGCCGAGGCGCCATGAAGCAGGCTTCCTCCGCAAGAAGGAGGCTCGAAGCGGGTACTACAGAAGCCTCAGGGTTTAGGGTTTAGGGTTTAGGGTTTAGGGTTTAGGGTTTAGGGTTTAGCGTTTGGGGAAGATTATTCAGTAGGCTTCCTCTATATATATATATATATGATATAAAAAGGAGCCCAGAATCCCTTCTAATTATTACGGCCCCTATGTTAGGGATAAGAGCTGCCTTGGATTGCAGTGGCGGTTTTAAGATCTATGGAGCTTGCGTTTACAGCTTAGGGTCTAGGGTATCGACATAAGGGCAGTTTCCAGTATGTCAGCTATCAAGATGTGTAGTGTCATGTGGCGTGGTGTGTGTCGAGACACGCTTTTCTTGAACGCCCGGTTAGGTCGCACTGCAACCCAAAGCTCAAGCCCTGATCCCTATACCCTATGCTTAGACCCTAATCCGCGTACAACGTAAAGCCTCAGAACCCGAAGCTCCAAAAGAGACTACAAACCAAACCCACTTCAGGGTTGTTAGTATAGAAATATATTGGAACCCTAGACCCTAAACCCCTAAACCCCAAAGCCTCAACCCTAATGTAGAAACCTGAATAATTACGAACACTGTCCTTCACGGTTCCTTATGAGAACTCTACTATGAACGAGCCCAAAAACCTTGTTCTAATTATCAAGGCCCGTACATTACGGTTACTATAGGGGGCCTAAATGTTTGTCTATAATATTTTTTTGGGGGTTCCTGCATTAATTATAGTATATTGGGCCCCAAAACCTTATTCTAATTAGAACCCCTATAGTAGCCCTTATAGAACCCTTGAAGGAACCCTTTACAGGAGCCCCAAAACCCTTTTCGGACTAAAAGCGCCGAGGGATTTGGGCGGAATTTAGGGTCTTTTTGTTTGGTTCGGCTCGGGGTTCCAGGGTTTAGGGTTTAGGGTTTAGGGTTTAGGAACCCTGAGCCCTAAACCCTAAGGGTCGAGAGTTCGGGTTAGGGTTCAGGATTTTAGGGTGCGGGGTTTAGGGTGTAGGGTTGAGGGTTTAGGGTTTAGTTTAGTGTTTAGGGTTGAGGGTTTAGGGTTGGGTCTGGGGTTTGGAGTTTAGGGTTGAGTGTTTCGGGTTGAAGGTGTAGGGTTGAGGGTTTAGGGTTTAGGGTGTAGGGATGTGGTGAATTCGCAGGTTCATTGTTACTGTTCAGTGTCTCTGGTCGGTAGCCACCCTAAACCCTAAACCCTAAACCCTAAACTCCAAACCCCAAACTCGGGTTCGTAACCGCGGTTTTCATGTATACCCGAAACCCGAGGCCTCAACTTATGGGATCCTTAAGGGAGGGTTAGGGTTTAGGGTTTAGGGTTTAGGGTTTAGGGTTTAGGGTTTAGGGTCTAGGGTTTAGGGTTTAGGGTTTAGGGTTTAGGGTTTAGGGTTTAGGGGGTTCTAAGAGGGGTAAATAACCCAACAATCCCCAATTCTCCCTAGGGCTCCCTTAGGTTCCCCCTAAAGCTCCCTAAGGATCCCTAGGACCCTCCACGCTTGAACCACCCTCCCTTAAGGATCCCAAAATCAACCATTGGCAGAACATCGTGGTCCCTCTCTCCCTCGGCCCGAGAGGACCTCCAAAGAACCGTCCACAAGTGGCTTCGGGTGTCGGGTATTATAGAAGCCTAAATATATACATATATATATATATATATATATACATACAATATTATTCCTTAGGGCTCCTTCTTAACACTTTACTATAAAGAAGCCCAGCACCCTGTTCTAGTTCTTAAGGCCCCTACAGTATGGGTTTAGGGTGTCAGGTATAGGGCTGAGTCACTGAGGTTTTATGGTTTAGGGTTCAGTGTCGAAGCTTCAGGTTTAGGGTCTGGGGTTGTGGCTTACGGTAGTAGGGTTTAGGGTTCAGGGTGGGTGTACGTGTGTGTGTGTGTGTTTAGGGTTTAGGGTTTGTGTTGACCCCGGTTTAATGAGGCAAACCTTCCCTCAACAAGGATTCTAATCGGGATCCCCAAAAGAAAGGGAGCTTGTTAGTCAGGGGTCTACATAAAACCCAAAACCCTATACCGAAAACCCTAAACCCTGGCCCTAACAGGGCTTGACCCTGAGTTAACCTGAACACGACGACAGCGCAAGTTCTGCGACATGCTGAGGGCCCGGCATCCCCTGCGAAAACCCCGCATAAGACTTGGCCCTATCCAGACGTATAGAATGGTAAGATTCCTTTTTGGGTGCTGTTTTTCCCATCCTAAAGCCTCATTCTGCAACCAACCCTCAAGCCTCAACCCTACTATAGAAGCCTAGATAATTGCAACATTATTCCTGAGGGTTCCTCATGTTTTGCTATACTATAAATTCTAAATATTAAGTCCCCGAGCATAAACCCTAAACCCTAAAACCCTGAGCATACACCCATAAAGCCCTTTGTTTGACATCCCTGGCCAGGCGATTTTCTACGCGCTCCGTGCATGGCGTTCATCCGCCGGGAGGCTGTTCAGTGTTTGGGCTTTGGGTTCGGGGGTTTCGGGTTTTACGGTTTCGGGTTTTGGGGGTTTGGGGTTCGGGGCTTGGGGTTCATGGTACATGGGAAGTTAGCCAAATTAGAGACCGTCTGAGCGTCCTTCTTATAAGGGTGCCGTTTTGGGGACCTAAAAAGGGACCGTAACTTAGAGAACTACCCACCACATGTTTACAGTAGTAGTGATACTTCTCCGTCGTCTAGTCACGCAGATGGACAGACGGATTATGGATCTCGCCATCATAAAGACGTTTGTATGTTTGATCTTGTGGCTCTGGTTTCGACAACAAACCCTGAACCCTAAACCCTGAACCCTAAACCCTAAACCCTAAACAACACGTGGCAATGTGGGTCTCTGCCCCTGAGCGTCCTGCTCCCAACTGCGAAGACGATGGGTTTAGGGTTGAGGGTTTAAGGTTGAGGTTTTAGGGTTTAGGGGTTTATGCCTAAATCCTAAACCCTAAACCCTAAACCCTATAGGGTTTAGGGGCGGCAAATGTGGTGGTGCTCCGGGGTGCCTGCAGCAACCGAACCCCCTAACCTCACAACCTTAAACATCTGGAAACTCAGTTGTTTAGGAGTCAGCAAAACGAATTCAAGAACGACGTCGAAACAAATCCGAAAGACTTTCATTGATGAACAAGAAACCCAAGCCACAAACCCCAAAGCAAGCAAGGCTGGCAGCTGCGAAAGCTGGTGCAACACCAGGCATTCGAGGCCTCGACGGTTTAGATTGTTTGGTCAAACCAAGTTGTTTTGACGTGTTTGAGCGTTCAGGCTTTAGGCGTCCAAAGTCTTGCTTTGGGGATTGCTATGAGGGCGGCTGTGTGAACTCCGGGGTCTTCGGTTTGACAGTTAAGAGGAAGACTGTTCTTTGTCGCCTCTGTATTCAGCACGGATAGGCGTATGGATAGCGTTGTAGAGTTCAGGGTTTTCTTGCTTAAGGTTTCAGGCTTACGGGGGCTGGCAACGTTTAGGATGTAGGCTGGGTCTCGCCATGTTTTGTTAGCCCGGGCCATTGGTCCGTTGGCAGTTAGGGTTGCTGCATGAAGGGCTGCGGGGCTGAATATTCGAATTAGGGTTTGGGGGTACATTTTCGCACAATGGTGAGGGGGCAAGGGGGTCATAAGATGAGGCCCGAACAATCGAATCTAACTATACTCCGGGATACCTCCCCACACGTTGTCATGCTAAATAATTTGAGGCCCCTACATTCTATGACACATGTCGCTCACATTATCTGAGCATCATCTCTTCAAGGTTCGCTACTTGTCCCTGGGGTTTAGGTTTCTGGGTTTAGGGTTCGCAGTTTAGGGATCAGGGTTCAGAGTTTGGGGTTCAGGATTTAGGAGGTCAAAGGCCGGTTCCCGTGTTGAGCGATGTGAGTCTTCATAAGGGCCTCAAAGGTTAGAAGAAGGTTTGGGGATGTTTTTGGGGTATACTGAGATTAGATGTACTGACTATACCGGAATATTATTGCTAATTTCAGACCCGTTCAGTAGGATGTTTTTCGGCAACGCATCGATTACGCACTGGCGGGGAAAACAATCTTGTCATCATTCAACTCTCTCATGCAAGCCCTGGCAACTACAAAGGCAACCTGATATAAGAGACTAAGTGGCTAGCTCTGTAACCCGAAACCCTAAACCCTAAGTGGCTAGCTCAGGAAGGCTAGACTAGTTCCTTCATCATTTGCGCAGAAGCCTCCTACTCGAAATCAAGCGTAAATCTTGAAGCCACCTGAGCTGTTTAGCTCAAAACTCAAACCCTAACCCCCCCAAGGTACCTACTATATAGGGTACGCGAGCCCCAAGGGCCCTATATAGTAGGCACCTTGTCGGTTAGGGAAAACTCTAAACAGCAAGGCCTAGGATGTAAACGCTAAGCAGTAAGCGCTCTGAGCCTTTTAGGGTCTAGGGGTTTAGGGTTTAGGGTTTATAGGGTTTAGGGTTTAGGGTTTAGGATTTAGGGTTTAGGGATTAGGGTTCCTGGCAGGCGTTCTTTGCCCTCGTTGTCTTGTCGAATGCCGTGCCTCGGGCTGTTTTGAGACTGGCGTAGACTGTCGGATTCGAAGGCCGAACACGACACTAAGCCCTAGATCCCGAACAGCTCGTTTCAGGTTTGAAGTCAGTCCTATCCACAGATACTTCACAGCAACAGTGTCCTGCAACATTGAGCCTCTGCCCTGAGACCAGAGGCGCCAGATACCCTAATACCCCTCAGAGAAAGTATATTACTCGAGTTATAGTGGATCCTTCATGTACATTCTAAAGCACACGGCATATTTAAGGGTCTTGGGCGTGGAATTCAGAAGAGTTCAGTTGAGACCTGCTCCGAAATGGTCTGGTGACGATGACCTGCTGCAGATAGTAAAACCGCCAAAGCCCCGACCTATAGTCTCCATATGTCTCCATTGTAGTTCCTTTTTTTTGGTTAAACCAACTATATATTAAGGATTTCATTAGGTATCCCCCAAAAGGAACTACAATGGAGACTATAGGTAATTGCACCCACCAGAAATTCATCGCGAAAGTCTGCAGATAGCGTATCAGAAGCCCGAAGCCCCGACGCCTGACGTGTCTGAGCTTCCCACCTCCGATGTGTATCCAATCGACCCCCTTAAATCCTTACCCGACCCCTAAATCCCAGCTCCTGAACCACCATAAAAACCCTAAACCTAACCCCTTAAGCCTAAACCCTAATCCCTCAACCCTAAACCCTAAACCCTAACCCCTTAAGCCTAAACCCTAATCCCTCAACCCTAAACCCCAAACCCTAAAGCCTGAGCTGGAATCGAGGTTTTCATTGGCATCGAGGCCCGATGGGACTGGAGTCTAGTTGCCGCGCTTGGAGTGTCAGGGCTCAGGGGCTACAAATCCGGGCTCCTTTCAGCCTTTTTGGGGGTATAGAAACTATTCGGGACTAATCCGGGGGGTTGGGGGGTTATCAATTTTTTCATTTTTCATTAATATTGCATAAGTAACCCTGAGATGAAAACTGAGTTTGGGGACGTCCTGCGAGCCAATCCCACCCTGCTGCCTGCAGCTCCCACGCCGCGCTGACGCGAGAGCTCATGCAGCTCCGACTTTCGCCCCATGACAGAGAGCAGACCTGAGCCCTAAACCCAAACTGGGTAGTTCTCCAAACTAGGGTCCCCTTTTGGGTCCCCAGTATAATACGGCACCCTTATAAAAAGGACCCTAAAAGGGACCCTAATTTAGAAAACTACCCAACTGAAGACTCGCGGCGTCTGGGGAGCTCCAGAAGCATGCGGCTACAGAGCTGGAGAAGCGGTGTCTGCAGTCAGACAGTAACCCGAACCCCCCAAGAACCTACTATGTACGGCCTAGGGGTTTAGGGTTGAGGGTTTAGGTCCCTAAACCCTGAACCCTAAACCCTAAACCCTAAACCCTGAACCCTAAACCCTAAAACCGTTAGGGCAACTCTGAGTTGTAAACCCCGCGAAGCTTAGGGATGGTAGCATCCCCAAAAGCTAGGTTTAGGGTTTAGGGTTTAGGGTTTAGGGTTTAGGGTTTAGGGTTTCCAAACCCCTGACCGGCAATTCCCTCTTTGGGGTTCAGGGTTTAGGATTCTGGGTTTAGGGTTTGTTACGATTCCCTCTTTGGGGTTCAGGGTTTAGGGTTAAGGGTTTAGGGTTTATTAGGGGCTTTGGGAAATTGGGGTTTATAGGCTTCAGGAAAGATAGGTTCGATGTTCGTACTCAGACCCCTTGGGTGGCATAGAAGCCTTACGCAGCTTATACATAGACCGTTGACGGACGCCGTATAGAACCCTATGTAGGAGCATTTAGGAACCCTTGCTGAAGCCTTCTGAAACACTAAACAAAGCCTCCAAACCCTAAACCCTTAACACCCCCCCCACCCACACACACACACACACACACACACATAAAATACTAAAAACCCTGAACCCTTAACCCTAACCACCCGCCCCCTCAATCACAAAGCAACAACAACAAAAGAGCCCTTTCTCCGCAGGTGCAAATGGAAGCTGAGGCCGAAGTTGTCGCAGCGCGGCCAGGTTGGCTTTATGCCGTTCAGTACACGCCACTGCGGCGGCAGATGTTATAGCCTATGCTTCCAGGGACCTTATTATTTGGTCCTTAAGGGGTCTAGGGCCCTAACTATAAGGTCCTTGGAAGCATAGGGATAGCTATGGCATAGACTTTTAGACCCTAAACCCTAAACCCTAAGCCGCGAGACCCTAAACCCTAAACCCTAGACCTGAGGGCTTAGAGGGTTTGGGGACGTTTGGGGCTCAGGCCTGGAAGCTAAGGTAAGTTTAGTGGTTTACGAAATGTAGGGTTTAGGGTTTAGGGTTCGGTTTACAGGGGTTCAAACATGCATTGGTCTGCAGGTCATTGGCTTTTGGGCGCTAGATGGCAGAATCAAAGGGTTTCAGACATGTATTAGTGCGTAGACCTTGCGATTTATTTGCTGCATTGGTTTGGATATTTCGTCGGTCAATGTAGATGTAGTGGTCTCGTGCTCCTATTCGAGAGTCATCGCTTTCTGCTTTTCGGGGGGGTCTATTCAAAAGCTTCTAGGCGGAATCCGCCAATGCCAGACGCTAGCCTCCCAGCAAAACCTTACAACCGCAAAAAACCGCGACCTGTGCCCAAAGCCCTAGACGTAACATATGATCTTTGAGGTACACGGTGCTCTTTGTGCTGGAATTGGCAATCCGCGTTGGTGCCTTCGGAGTGCCCCGGCGCATTTTCCATGCAGGGTCGCGTCGGTTTAATTTCGGGTTGCATAACTTGTAGTTATCAACATGATTCTCATAAATCATTCAGAATCCCTAGGCCCTAAACCCGCCTAAACCCTATATAAATCCCAAAACCCTCAACCCGCCCCGCCGAAACCCCTAATCCCTAAACCCTATCCCGCCTAAACCAATCCGTAAGCCCCAAACCCCAAACCCGGGTAAACCCTACATATCTCCTTAAGGGTCCAAGTGCCCAAACAGTAGGGTTTCAAGGTCCAAAAAACCATTCAGAGTATGGATTTTGGGACCTAAAACCTTAACCCTAAACCCTAAACCCTAAACCCTAAACCCTAAACCCTAAACCCTAAACCCAAAACCTTACTGTTTGGGTATTCGGACCCTCTAGGTCTATGTTTTAAAACCATCGTAGGGTTTAGGGCGCATAGTTTAGAGTGTAGGGTTTAGGGTTTAGGGTTCAGGGTTCAAGGTTTAGGGTTCAAGGTTTAGGGTTCAGGGTTTAGGTCTTAGGGTCTGTATGGCTGTACCCGGGTTTCTGACACGGTTTAGGGGTTTAGGGGTTTAGGGTTTAGTTTAGGGGTTTAGGGGTTTAGGGTTTAGGGTTTTTGGGGCTTAGGGTTTAGGTATTGGGGGTTTAGGGTTGAGGGTTTAAACCCTAAACCCGATCGTAGTTTTTGGTTCGGGGCATGTAACCCCCAACCTAAACCCCAAATTCCTCACAATCCCCAACTCTGAAAAACACGACAGCCCAAAGCCCAAACCCGAAAGCTAAGGCTTAGCCCTTAAATTGGCTTAAACCCCCAAACCCTAAAACCCCCCAGACCGAAACCCTAACCCCTAAACCCTAAACCGTAAGCCCAAAGCCCTAAACCCCGAACGCCCTCCTAAACCCTGAAATCTCTAGCATGATTTAAGGTCTGTTCCTTAAGAAATGAGTATACCCTAAATTTTAGTAGGGTCCCTATCATAGTTTAAAGCATGTTCCTTCATTAGGAGATTTGAGGTCTCTGGGCAAGTCGTTTGCTCCTTCCGCCGAAAACTCTAAACCCTAAACCCTAAACCCTAAACCCTAAACCCTAAATCCCCTACGCCCTGAACCCTCTGGGCAGGTCGTTTGGTCCTTCCGCTACTCCGAAGATTGGTTTTGGAGTTGGCTCGATGCCTTCATCGTCTTAAGCGCATTATGGGAGGCCACGGGGACTCCTTCAAAGGGGCCCTTTAGGGTTTAGGGGTTTCGGGTCTAGGGCTTAGAGGTTTAGGGTTTAGGGTTTAGGGTTTAGGGGTTTAGGGTTTAGGGTTTAGGGTTTAGGGTTTGGCATTTGGGGGTTCAGGGGGTTTAGGGGTTGAGGATAAAGCAATCCTGAAGGGGACCCTTAAAGGGACCCTGACCAAGAGCCCTGGACAATCATCGGTACTATTCCTCAAGGCTCTTTGCCACAATTATAGTATAATGATGCGGTCCAAGCTAGGGGTCAAGGAGTGGTTGTGGCCTTCATCGGAAGTTGAGAACTTAGGGGTACTTAGAAATAATTTTAAATCTTTGGCTACTAAAAACCCTAGGAAAAGTTAAAATTATAATTTTTGCTAGGGGTCTAAGGTCAGTATAGGAGAGGGCTTCATAAGTGTTGCATTGGGGTTCTTTCAAAGGTCCCCATGTAGGTTGGGGTAACCCTACGCCCTGAACCTTCCTGGGTTCGACATGGGTGTGGGTTTACGGTTTAGGGTTTAGGNNGGGTTTAGGGTTTGGGTTTAGGTCCAGGCTGTTGAAGTCCTTCCTGGGCTTCCATGGGGGATAGTCAGTCTTCTCGGAGTGCCCTTAAACCCTCAGGGCATTAAGTATACTTCAGGACTGTAAGGAGAATCTGGGGGTCGGGGGGTCGGGAGGGGGCCCTAAACCCTAAACCC
>CAJNDV010011181.1:0-10420 GCA_905221635.1 Symbiodinium sp. CCMP2456
CGCATGCCAAGGAAAGTCAATATCCTTTAGAAATAGTTCATTGAAGGAAACCAAGAATTAATTCCCTGTCATTCACGGTTAACTGTAATGGCTTATTTCTACGGTTAACGGTTCCAAAGTCTCATTACCAATCCTATAATCTGATGACATGTAAACTCCCAATTATAAAAGAGGAGCGAGAGCGGTATAATTTTAATTGTAAGAAGACAAAGTAAAGAGAATCACCAATCTTAATATGAATCAGCGGCTGGCTCCTAATGTCCTAAAGATTTAATGTAATAAAACCATTGTACGTAAGAGGAATTCCTTGACATTGAAGCGTCAGCCGTGGAATGGGAAGTAGGGAAAGAGCTATATCCTAAGTCAACTGTGGTATCCTCTAATAATAATAGAAGTTGGTGTAGCATAAGGGAGAACAGAGCCCACAGAGTCATGCGTTTAATCTCCAGGTCATTAAAGGGGTTGGTTGTAGAGGTTCGTTGGTACGTGTTTGTTCTCTTCACTCCTCTCATTCTATTCGTTACGCTCACTGTTTTCCTATCATAATTCTCTTTACTCTCCTTCTCCTTGTACATTCTCTATCTTTTATCTCTTGTAATTATTGGTAAACTCCTCCTGTAATTATGGTTGACTCTTGGTTTCCTTGACAGGTAGATTCTGAAGGCCTATAGGTTACATTCTAAGGTTAACGACTTCCAAGATCCTAAATGCTGAGTTTAATGTCTTTCACCTGTGTCCCACCTTCCAGTAATTATAACCTATAAGCATACAAGCATAAGATAGAGAGATGAGAAGAATAAGAAACCGTACAACCTAGAATGTGGTGTCATCAGCATGTGGGATTCTCCAAGTGTAATTCTCATGCGGGAAATGGTAATAAGAGATGGATTACATTAGAATATAGGAGAGATTACTTATTTTATCCATTTCCTACAGCCACCTTTGTTCCATTATTACCATTACCTTTATCCCTTACCAATCATTACTTTCTCTGGTTCTTATTGTGCTTCATCTAAACCTTTACGACACCAGCATTTGGAAGGAACCATATTGAAAGTGAGGAACGAACCATGATTATATTATGAGAGATTCTTTATCTTCATTATACATTAGAATCATACAGTACATCTTATCTTTTATAGTTATCTTCTGGTTATCTTTAATGGTTATGTGGATTAGCTCTTACATTATAAGGAATCTGGCTTACGCGTTCTATTTCATACATTACAAACCACCACTATATCTTCTGGAGAACTGGCTCGTGGATTCCTGGATTCGTGGTTTCTTGAGCTGGAAGATAAGAGAGAAAACCCGTTCCAATAAACCCCTGAGATACCTTTAATGATACAATAGAACCTCCACCAATAATAGTATGAGGAGAAGATAGGTGAAAAGTATAAAGCAAATAACCCGTACAATAAAACCCTGAGCTACAAGAATCCAAGGTTACAAGTTTAATGGGTGTTTCCAAGGTGTAAAATGCTGGTGTAATGAATGAACACTCCAGTCCTAGAATGAGATCAGAGTCGTAGGTGAACCGCATGCATGATTGGTGTTGTCATTCTATTAATAATGGAATCCGCTGTCATTGGTTTCTTTTATTTAAATTATTAGACAGCGGATGGTGGGAAATAAAACTACGTGATGGAAATGAAATGAACGATGAATAAAAGAACAGAGCTAAGTTAATAAAAGCATTCTTTCCCTACATTCTACCACCATTTCATATTATTATTGGCGGTTCTCTTCATACGTTGATAGGAAATTATTAATTGTAATTGATGAAGGTGTATTAGAAAGAGAGATGACCTATAATGTAATGAAGAGAAGATACGGTTAATAATAATCTCTAAAGATATAATAAGAGAACCACGAACCTAGGAAATAGATCTCATGTAGATTTAGTTATATTATTATAGGAGAAGTTAAGTTGTATAATATTACCTATAATTGTACTAGATGAAATGACTTAGATTATAATTATAAGATTCCACTATTATTTTAGGTCTAATAAACACCTATTTTCCTAATGATAAGATCACCTAAAGATTTAGTTACACCAGATCAATATTAATTAAGCGTATTTCCCTTTCCTATTTTCCCGTTATACATTTCTATAATTAAAAATCTCTTCATCCTGTAGGTCAATCTTACATTATAAAGTTAGTGGTTCTTTTCCTTTATTTTAGGTCTATAATTTATATTTTACATCTAATGGTATAATTCTGGGTTATGTCTTCATTGTTTTATTAATTAAATCTTTTCTCCTCTTCCTATTCACCTTCTCTTCCATCTTTATTCACTAGGAGATTATATTTAAAGAAGGAAGAAGGAAGGTGTAGGTTATAATGTAGGTGTGTCTTTATCTAGCTGAATGGGTGTAGAGATTACATGACAAAGAAGGTTCGTTTGCATATTAAATCTGGTCTTTTATGCTGGCTTTTACTTCTCTTATACCATCCAACCTTACATTATAAATCCGGGTGGTAACTTGACTGGTGGATCCCAAAAGCCTAGATTATTGACTCCAGAACCCAAGGTGTAACATGAGAAGGACCCTGGTGAATGGGAATAAAGGTTACGAGGATTCATATTAATAAAACTCAAGATATCCTATAAATTTAGGTGAATCCTCGTATTCCTTTATGTTTTATAGAATGTCTTGTTTAGTTTATTTAAAGCAAACGAAATACGCCTAAGGAATCTCTTATGTTTAAATGTAAATAGAAGTAAGACATAGCAGTGAATAATGAATAAGAAGGAAAAGACAGGTGAAAAGAACCAAGATATAGTGACAATGAACCAGAGCTTACTTCTATTTCCCATTTCTATTTATCCTCTCATTCCTTTCCCTTGTTATTCATTCTTCTATTCTCCTTCTTACGTACTCCTATAATAATATAAAGAAGAATGAATACCAAGGAAGATAGGAAGAGGATACAAGTAATAGATGAAAAGTAAAGAAGTAAACGGCGGCTGTATGATGAAGGAGGAAGTGGTAAAGGAAAGCGAAGCGTGCTATGTTTAAATTATAGCTGTAAAACCCTTTCCAACCTTACCAATCTTACCCTTGGACTCACTTACCAAGATAGGACCAGGATATAGCTGTGTCTTATTTAAACCAAGGAAGCTGTTGTACGAGCATGGGAAGTCAGGAACGGAGTCAATAAGTAATCTGAGTCTTTTGTCCTCATTCAATTACCAGGAATCTTATCACGCTTTAATTCCTAGAAACATTAGGCGTATTACCTTTCACCTTTATCCGGATGAAATAGAAAGAAGAATGACAGCATAGGACACAGCTCATACGGTTCATGTTTCCTGTAATCTAAGGTTAAGACTCAGCATTATAATGGAACCATAAAGGCGGTTGGTAACTCCTGTAAAGATATTGAGTGGTATGTCTTATTTCATTGCATTCTCTGATTCCATATTATAAAAGAAGTGAATTTCCTTGACATCTCTTACACCTTGGAATTAGTTGTATCTTGGACTCTTCATATATCATCAGAGAACCATTCATCTTATCTTTCAGGTCATATTATCCAGATTAAATATTGGAATTATAGACTTAGGAATCATAAGCTTATTATCTTCATAGGATACATCTTATTGAATTAGGAGAAGTGGTTTATTGTAGGAGAAGAGATGAATGCTGAATAAAGATAAATAAGAAGTGAGTTCTTTTATTTTAATTTAATTCAGCATTCTCATTCTTCCCGCTATCGCTTTTCCCTTACGAAATCTCCCATCTTCTGTGGTTAGTTGTTGTAGGGCTTAGGAATCTCCCTTCATTTATAACCTACACCTACCAACAACAGCCTTATAATATATCCTGGAAACTTAGCCTTGTACTTGGGACTCATTCATCATGGCAGAGGAAGTCCTATTTTATTCCTTGGGTTTTTTGGCTAATTTTAATTCATATTTTCTATCTTTTGCTCATTTGAATTAAAATTATTCAAAATAAACCGTATAATCTAATTATAATCTCCTATCTTGGATTCTACAACCATTTCCTCTATGATTCCAAGTCCTAAGTCTATAATTCCAATCCTTCTTGGTATCCTTGAGAGATAACTTCCTGAATGATTCTATAGGTAAATCTTAGTTGGTAAGGATGAACTAAGCTTATAGGAGAGATGGAATGTAGAGGATGTTTGAATTAAATAAAACATAAAGTGAGTTTCCTTCTCCTTCTCTCCTATACATCTACTGGTTTCCCCTCATGGCATAAGAGACTGGAAGGAAAGTCCAAGGTTGAACGGAGTCAGTAAAGAAGGTAAAGAAAGATCCCTAAAGAAGCATTCATTACAACCAAGGATGGGATTAGAGGTTACATTATTAAAGGAAATATGACCTAGAATTGAGTCCAAGAGCTAGAATTATAAGTAAACTGCTGTTGTATAATGTAATCTAGCTCTTGGTCCTATTTCCTTCTATTTTATGGAGATCTTATATTTTATAATGACAGCCATGAATCATCAAGGTCCAGGAATCATAAAGGGAACCATTAACGTAAGACTCCTACACCTGAGTTATAATGTCACAGGGAATCCAGCATAAAGAACCTTGACTTTTATTACATGACACCCATGCTGTAGGAAATGGTAGGTGTAGATTATAATAATTCCTGGATTTCCAAGACATTGAAATAAACCTAATGAGAACAAAGGATGGTAGGAAAGGGATAATAGGATTAAAGGAAAGATGTAAAGCCTAAGCCCTGATGTCAAAGGTGTTCCTTGGTATGCATTACAATTATAAGAGAGGAGATAGAGCTTATGTCCTTGGTATGTGGATTCCAGGGTAAACCGTATAATCCCCTAAAGAATATTGACTTTCCCTAGATCAACTACCAACCATCAAGGAAGCATGGGATTATAGGGAAGTTCCTAAGGTTGGAAGAGACAAGAGAAATACCTTGACAACTAGATCCTGACTCTTACGAACCCTGGAAACAAGGACTGGACTGGTGTTTATTGAGATCGGTGATTGACTTTCCTTTGTTTAAATTATTAAAAGTCTATCACCGAACTCAACACACCATTACATTCCCAATTGCATGACAAGGAAGCTGATGTAGGAAGTTAGCAGTTGGCCTGGAAATGGTGGGATTAGGAGATGACACAGGAAAATAGGACCAAGATATAACTAGGAAATGAATGGGAATAACTGATGAGACGTGAAGGAAGACCTGGATTACATTATACAACAGGGAAGAGCTTTGTTAATCCTAATAAAATATGAAGTAGGAGAAGTGTAAAGAAGAAAGTCTCTTATCCCTATAATTATTAAAGGAAATAAGCTCAGATAATACACTTCTTTTATATTTTATAATGAAATCTCATTCATCATGGGAATGTCCTTTACGTTCCTTATCAATCTATAATTCCTATATCCCTAAATCCTAAGTTTAATGAATAACAAGGAACTTCTCCTAATCCTTTATGACTTCCTCACCGCCAGGCATGGTTTCTTTTGGTTTTATAGAATGCCGTAATCTCCTTTATGCTGGAGCTTGTGTCACGCATCAATATTATTTGGTGATCGTTCTCTGTTAATAATTACTGGTATTCTTCTCTTTATCCCCTTCCTATAATCCTACCATCGTGAGTTTCTTTGCCCTTATGCTACGTTTATTTATTATAAGTTAAGTCTTTTATCTTCATTTCATTCAATTAAATTACGTATTCTCTGTGCATGAATGAAATGAGATAAACAAACTAAGATTTCTCTAATTATTAAATAAAGCAAAGTAAACCTAAAATATGCACAGAGAATATGCAATGGATTAAAGAAAACAGGAATGAAACCAGCATCCTCCTTTACTTTCTCTACCGGCTTTTGGATGTAGGATACAAGGACCTGGAAACACGTATTAATTAAGACATACCACTCGTTCCACCTATCAAAGGCCTAGAAACTACCATCAGCTTCTGGGATACGTGGCATAAAGGAAAAGCGCCAGCGGGAGAAGCATTCTAGGTAATGGAAGAGAAGAGCGTAAGCGGGTGTAACGGTTTAATTAATATAATAAAGAGAAACAATTGAAACAAATAAACCGTTACTCTCGCTCCGCTCTTCCATAATCTCATTTCCCTATATTCCAAGGTGAACCATTATTATTTAGGAGCAGAGAAAGCTATTCCAGATTCCATAAGAAAGAGCCAGCCGTAAAAGCCCGGAACTAAGATGCCAGGTTATAGATTGAAGCACCCAGAGAATACATTGCTTTCCCCTTACCTTTATAGCTGAGTTATAATCTCCTGTAGGCTTGAGTTCTACATCATCATCCTTATTTCCCTTGTCTCTAAAGGTTTTAATGGTTGGAATCCCAATCACAAGCTCCGTTCTACTTCTATCCTCCTATTCTTTCCTTATTATTAAAATATAATGAAAGATTATTGAGGATAGGAGGAAATAAGACCCAGAATCATAAGCTATATTTCCCTGTATCCAATCATTAGGAAAGTTGGTAGAAGGACAAGGAACCAATCTTAGAGGAATAAAAGAGGTTGTAGGAAGAGTCCTAAGTTGTATGAGTGGAAAGTAAAGGTAAAGCGTAAGCAATGAATAAAAGATAACACAACATAAGACATAGAACCACTCCTGTAAAGTTACAATCATATTATAGGTGGGATATAATTCTAGTTGTACATTGATAAGGAACTAATGCTGGTGGTTCTTCTTTATGTTTCCTTTATTCATATTTACCACCAGCAACAATTCCATTACAATTAAACTCAATACAATAAAACATAGAGGAACCTTGGCATGCGTTATATTTTAATTATTAAACAAAAGATACAATTTTAATGGAAATAAAACGCACGCCAAGTTTCGTTTAATTCAATTAATTCTTTCTCCTATCTTCACGTACCAAGGAAAGTTAACCGTACGAACCACCAATACCCTTATGACACCGCTAAATCTGGACTCGTAAGCTGGTGATGGTGTTCCAGGCCTTATTTTCCTTATTTCTCTACCATTACTAATATTGGTGGTGTTTTTAAAGATATGAAGCGAAGCAAGAAATAAGGAACACCACCAATAAACAACTAGGAATTACACCTAACCTATAATAAGCCCAGGAGAAGGTGACTCACGAATCCTATGTCCTAATAATAATTCTTGACAGGTAACCACAAAGGATGGGATAGAACTAGAATAAAGGTGTAACCGCCAATATTAATTATGACCTACAAGAACACCCTCTTCCTGAATGATTGGTTGTAAGACTAGAAAGATAACCGCTAAGTCATTACAGTGGAAGTCAAGGTCATGAGTCTTATTTCACCTTTATCTAGATGACAGAGGCCGTTGGTAGGCAAAGAAGACTCACGGAATAATATGAAAAGAAATAAGTGTAATAGAAATAAGTAATGGAAATAAGTGTAATAAAAGAGCGTAATGAATGTCCAAGAGAATGGTTCCTTTATCTCAATTAATTTAATACAAACAAGATATTTTATTCTTTGGTTTATTTCCATTAAATTAATTGGATAAAGAGGAACCGTAAGCCAACTTCCTTTACGCCTTGTGTTTCCATCTCTGGTATAAGCTGTCTCCTATGTCTTGATGAGTCATGTGATTAGGAGCTATAATTTTAATAGAACGTAATGAGAGAATATAGGAATAAGAAATAAACCATTTTAATAAAACAATAGAAGTGAGTCTTTGTTCCACCTCTTTTATTTACTTTTCACCTATCATCTAATATGCCTTTATGAGGTTGGTAGGAAAGCCTAAGATGAAGGTTCCTTGGCGGTTGATTGGAAAGTAAGAATTAGGAACAATACGCTCTTTTATTCCCGTTAATAATTTATATTTTAGGATGTAAGAAGCCAGCATGTAGGGAATGGGTGGATGTCTTAATTAATATTCATCAAGATAGCCCAAAAGGTAAGATGTAAACCATAAACAAAGGATAACAACATCAGATTTCCTACAATAAAAATGTATAGAGGAAAAGGTTGATGGGAATACTGGAAATTTAGGTCAATATGCTGTTGGTAGGAGATTAGGAGAGAATCCTTTGTTAATGCTGTAGGCCTGGATTGTAAGAGGGGAAAGTAAGAGAAGATTCCTAAGGCAAATAACCAACTGAAAGAAGATAAATAAACCAAATACAAATGAAATATGATTAAAAGATATGAAGAAGATAAAACAAAAGAATAAGGGACAACTTTATTTCCATTTGTGTTTTGTATTCGCTACGGCTTATTTCTAATGTAATCCCTTTACTTCTATAGGATCTCTTGTACCACTAATGGAATCCCGCTATCAAGGTGTTTCAAGGAATTATTAAAGCGTACGGGAGACACAGCATTCTACCTTCCTTGTATCCTCTAATCCTAGTTATACCTTAGGCCTGTAAAGAGAGAATAAGGATAACCATTAACCGTACAGGAAGCCCACGGTAAGAACTGGGATTACAGAGTCACGATGTCCAGCATGAGAGCCTGCTATGGTTTATTTCCTGTACTTCTAGGCCAACCGTATAATGCTACAATAGAACTAGAACATAAGGGACAAGGAAATACGCCACATTAATAATGGGAATGAACGGTTAGTATGAGGATGAACTAAGATTTCTCTATTAAATAAAACATATGGTAGATTTCCTATATTCAAGGTGTTATACGGTTCTATCCAGGCATTATAAGAAGATTACCATTATTCCAGAGCCGACAACCATGACCCACAGATGCCAAGATAGAACCGAGATTATGGGATGTGAGAATAAAGATGAATAAAAGATGGTCAATAAAACCCTGAGAGATAAGATGAATGCTGTAGGATAATATGACTTAAGATTTACCTTTATGAATCAAGCTTATTTATGGCCTAAGGAATCCCTTGTCATTCATTAAACACAGGTCTCTTGGTATTCTCTAGGTTAGTTATCCAATGCTTACTTTTCCTACCGTACACTACATCTTAACCTTGGAAGACAGGACCTTGACTTTAGGATACCAAGAACCGGAGCTAGACATTGGAATCATAGGGTTAGGGGTTTCATGCTGTGTTAATAATAAAATATTGCTTCACTTTACATTTAAATTAACACAGCATTCACTTCTCATAATATTCTACCATTAATATGCTTCATCTAAACCTTTATGAGCTATCTGATGCCATCTCTGAGGTTAGTTCTTTATTCACCTTCTCTGGTTCATTTCTAGGGCATACAACCACCTACCATAATTAACAGGCCTTACAAGATATACCACCTACAAGCTCTGTTCCTGTCACACCACCATATTCTCACTCCGGTTCTTTCTAGTGGTACATCTTATTAACCGTACCCTGTCTCCCAACCCTACAGCTGTTTCCCTCTTCCCTTTTGCACTTTTACAAATGAAATGAAATAAGTGAATGGAATGCGTGAAAAGGAGCAAAAGAAGAACGGAAACAGAAAAGGACCCAGATAATAAGGGAAAGAGTGGAACGAGGAAGTAAAGAATGAGGAACGGTTAATATGATGCGTGTTTTGTTCTCTTCACTGCGTTCATTTTAAATAATGAGAAATAAAACACGCATTCATATCGCTCCGTTTCACTTCTCTTACCATTCCTCCTATCCTAGTTATATCCTGGTGTATTCTCTCCTATTTTCCTAATGACAGGTACGTTCTCCTACTTTCCCTTGCTTCCTTGATGAATAACTCCTAGAGACAGAGGTATAAAGGTAAAGGATGAAGATAGAAAGCATATTGAATAACCAAGAAATCTCTCCTATTATATAATGACTCACAGCCGCCTAACTCTTATTTCCCTATCCCATTAATGATTAGTGAGAATAAAGGTTGATGATAGGATTAGAAGAAGGGTGAAAGGAATAGGAAGAAGAATGAAATGAATGATTAAAAATATGTGTCTTTGTTGTTTCTCATTTATTTCTATTATTACAAGTGAAACAACGAACTAAAGAAATAAATGAACAACAAAGAACTCTCATTCATCTTCTTATGTCCTCCACCAATAACCGTAAGAAACCACCCACATAAAGAAGGTGAACGGTAGTGGTATGAGAGGAAGTTAATGACAGCGGGAGCGTGGAAAGGCATAATAAAGAACTAACTCCTGATGTGACAGCCTTTTCCTGGTTAGTTGGCTTCTTGTCTCACTTCTCTTGCTTATATTTCTATTGTTTTGCTTTCTTAATAATTCTCTAAGCAAAACCATCCATTACAAATATATTCTCTACAAATGACCAAGAATTAAACCTCAAGATGTCAAAGGAAACCAGTAATTATTATAAGTAAAGAGCTACAACCTAAGAATATTGACCATATTGTACAACCTAGAATATTAATGGTTGGTTCCTTTGCCTCCATTCCACATTCGTTCCATTTCTTTCGGCTAATTAATAATATGACAAAGGAACCACTCATGGAATATTAGAGGCGTACGAA
>CAJNDV010011181.1:10429-26178 GCA_905221635.1 Symbiodinium sp. CCMP2456
CGCCTCTAATATTCCATGAGTGGTTCCTTTGTCATATTATTAATTAGCCGAAAGAAATGGAACGAATGTGGAATGGAGGCAAAGGAACCAACCATTAATATTCTAGGTTGTACAATATGGTCAAAGTTCCAAGGGCTTTATTACCATTATTCCCATGCATTTTATCTTCTGGAGATGTGGTTTTATTAATAATAAGGAAACAATAATTCCATTTGCTTTTCCCATTTTAATAAAACCACATTAAACATTGGATGAGGGATTACATTGAATTATAGGGAAGGTGTTCATCATGTGTGCTTCTCTGTGGTAAGATTCCTAAAGACTCATTCAATATGCATTAAAGAAGGAGAACCGCTTACGCTTAACTTTTTATTATTAAACAAAGCATATTGGATGATTAGTGAAGATCCTCATAAAGTCATACATCCATTACAATTAAAGGTAATTTCCTAAGATATAATGAATGATTCCAAGGATAATATGATGCCATTCTATTTCATTAAAATATAGCAGAGAAGGAATGAAATGACAAGCGAATAAAAGAATTAATTTCTGGTTTACTTCTCCGTTCTATAAAACCCCTAACCATATTATAACTCTTACCGCTGGCCCTTAATCATATTATAGAAGGTGAGATAGGTGGATGTTGTAGGGATAAAGGAAAACCGTAGATTATACACCTAAATTACAAATGATAAGATTTCTCTAATTATAAAAGAAATGAACAAGATATGAAATAGAAGGAAGACCTAGATTACAACCATATTCTACTTGTATCCTTCTCGTAGTCTTATTTCTATTCAAATCATGCTTCGCTCTTCATTTACATTATAGAAGCATAGAAATAGGAGATTCTCTTTATATGATGGGAGATTACAATTAAGCCTTTAGGACACATTCCAAGATATAGAAGCATTTCCTACGGTTCGGGGTCATATTGTTAATGGTGCAAAGGAACCAAATACCAAGGATGCGGAGGATAGGAGTAATAGGTGATCTTGGTGGCCGTGAGGAAGAGAAATAAGTGATGGCATAAAGCATTAAATATAAGCAACAAAGAACTTCCTCTTATTTCATTCCCATTTGTCTTTATTGTTTGACTTTATTGTGCTCGTGTTTCTTTCCATCGTTAGTCTTTTAATAATTGGAGATAGACCTTGTAATAGGAAGATAGGTGGCTTTGTATAATATGAAAGAAGAACAATAAATTCAAGCAAAATAAGTTAATTAATAATAAAATATAAGGAAATTAAGCCACGATTCCAATATTAATAAAACGTAAACTAGAGAAGGACCCAAGAAGTAATGAATGGGAAGTGAACGTAACAGGGAAGAAGGGTGAGCGTGAACTGGTTTAATTAAATTGGGTCTTTTCTCTAATTTAATTAAAACCATTCACTCCACCAACCATGACAGGCAGTTTCTTGGTCTCGTTCTCGTTTAATTAAAACAAATAGAATGAAATGGAATGCGTGTTTAATTTAAACGAAACGAGAGCAAGACACGAACGGACGACTCCTACAACCAGGGTCCTTTGCCTACCTTCGTTCATTTCCTGTTCCTCTTTTGTTTAATTAATTCACGCGCTTCGTTCACTTTGCTTGTAATTAATACAACAAAAGAACAGGAACGGAACGAAAGAAGGCACAGGAGACAGGGTGAAGAGAGTTTCTTGTTTACTTTATTTCAATGTAGCAAAGGAGGAACGGAAGGCGAAGCGAGAATAAAGTAAACAAAAGAAACGAACGAAAAGGGTGTGTTTCCTTTGGGCTTTTTCCTTCTTCTTTTCCCTTTTCTAATTTGGTTTATTTGCAATGGAAAGAAGAGAAGCGCGAAATAAACCAAATGAAAAGAAGAAAAGAGAACGAAAAATAGACCAAAAATGAAACACTACACCAGCTCAACGTATGAAAGGAGAACAAGACACGGTTCATCTTTTCCTCTTTTGTTTTGCCTTTTTTGTTCTATTTCAATGAAAAGCGAGAATAGAACAAAAAGAGCAAAGCAAAAATAAAAGAGGAACATGTGTCTTTCCTTTCCTCTCATACAGTTCCAACCGTGAGCCTGTCAACGTAAGATCTAGCTCCTGGTGTAATCTGGTTAATGGTACAATATTCTCTTCATGGATAACCTGAACTAACTTTTAATGGAGTTATCCCTTGTCCTTTGGCATCAACCATTACTAATAAGGATCTCCTCATGTCATACACCTATTTCTTATTATTACAAGGCATAACAGACACCGCCTTTTCTTGGGTCTCTACCAACCTATTATTTGGTTAGTTATTCATGAAGTTAGTTCTTTTATGCCATCTCTTACTTCTTTTACGCCTATTAATTAATTGGTTTCGGCGTTAATAATTCTAGTTGATCTGGACACTAAGATTCCAAGGCAAAGATTATAAGTTATATTTCTTATTCAACAAGACCCAGAAGTTAACACCGTTCCTATAATGCTGAAGGAAACCAAGAACTAGGAAATTAACCCAGAAATAAACCATATTAAAAGACCTTGGATTCTCTCAACAAATTCTAAGTCATTCAAGGAGTCGTTCATGAAGGTTTCAATCTTTAGAAATCCTTGAAGTGAGTCCCAAAAGAGCCATTTCGTTCCTGTTTCGTTCACCTTTCATTTCCCTTTATTCTCGCATTTCTCTTCTTTGCATTTGAAATAAAGGAAAACTGAAAGGAACGAAACACTCTCTTCATATTTCCTACCAACCGCATCTTATCTTCATTAAACCTTGGAGTCATAAGGGAACGAGAGATAGAGGAACAGGAGAAGGGAATGAGTCGTAGGTGAGTCATAAGGGCCTTGTGCTTTGTTCCTTTTCATTACAATAAAATCATGCTTCCTTTCCCTCATTATATTTTATTGAAATGAAATGAACAAAGGAACAAGGAACGTAAGACTCGTGCTCTGTTGTCTGGATTAGTTGTTTCTATTATTAACGGTGAACAAGGATCCTGTCATCTAATGCTGCTATATCCTTACCCTTTCATCTCTCATACGGTTCTAGTTGTGTCCTCTGCCTGTCATTGGGATATAGGAGAACCGCTTAAGACATTCCCTAACCTTACTTTCCATACCATTAGGCAGCGGATTCATGAAGGGCCGTAAGACAAAGGTGGATAGAGGAGAAATGAGCTGTGTTTAATGTAATGAATCTAGCATAAAGGAATAAAAGACTGCTACATCTTATTTCATTGCAATTAAACTCAGCTCTATCTCCACCTACAATAGGAATTCCCTACCATCGTGTGTCACCTATCAATAAGCTCCTGATTCCCATTAATCATTAATTACCAGGTTAAAGGACAGGGAATAATAGATAGCGGAGTTCCTGTCACGTAAGAAGCCAGCGTGCGGATAGATTGGTAAGTGGGAAAAGATAAGTAAACACCAAGCTTAATGAATAACAAGGAACTCCCTTCCTTCATTCCCATTTCCATCTCTTGTGTTTCATTCATTATTTAAAAACACCACGCTCCGCTCTTTTAATGAATGAAATGAAACACGAGTAGGAAATGAGGAAGGGTGGAAAGTAAAGTTAAGGTAAGGATGAATGGAAATGAAGAGAATAAAGAAGCAAAAGATAAAGGGAGAAGCGTGCTTTGTTCACTTCATTCACGCATTACCTTCTCATCTTTTGTTCTTTTGTCCTTCATTCATCACCTACCTTACCAATCATTCCCTTATAATTACAGGGGATGGGAGAAAGTAATAAAGGAAAGAGATAAATGTGAGAATAAAGAAATAAAACTCTTCACAGGGTTCATATTTTGTTTCTTTCTCTCATTTCTCTTCCTTCTATTCTCCCATCATCAAATCTTAGTTGTGTCCTGGTGTTTGTGGTTCGCTTATTAATTAAAACACAAAGAACCGAACCACATCACCAGTAAACAACAGAATATTGACTTACCCCTGAATTATAAGAGAAGCATTGTATGAGTGGAATGTAATGAAGAGGGATTCTCCTTTATCTTATTGAGTTTAATTCTAATGTAATCCCTCTTCATATTATTCCACCATTTCCTCTTCCCTCTTCCTTTTCCTTTATTTAATCATTCATTTTCTTTCATTAGATTAAATAATGGAAAATAGGAAGTGTGAAGAGAGTTGTTTCGTTCGTATGTGTTTTGCTTGAATTAATTAAACACGCTTCTGGCTCTTTCATCGCTTCATTGTTTTAATTAATTCAAAGAAACACAGTACTCTCTTCACACTCCACCGCTCCTCCTTCTATTCCTACTTTCCACCTCTCTTATAATGACTTGAGTTGTAATGTCAAGGGTGATCCGTGGTTAATTTAATAAAGTGAAGCACGCATCCGTTCCACTTCTTTGTCTTTGCTTTATTAAATTATACACGGCTCATACCATTCCATTATAACTCAACACATTATAGGAGGACATAGGTGACAGGGTTGTTGGTACGGTTAGAGGTGGATTCTGATGGCTTGGATAGGTGGCCCACGGTGAGAGACAGTTGAGGCTAGTTCATATAGGTCAAAGATGGTGACTCCAGAAGTTATAGAAGGATTTCCTAGAGAAGATATAGAACCTCCTATAGAATGATGAATTACCTAGAATATGTAACCTCTAATGTAAACTGGTATTCTCTAAGCAAATTCTCCTAAAGCCAAGATACCAGTTGTCCAAGATGTAAACCTACAATATAAATTCCTCTTTCTCTGTCATGCATTCTTTCTCTTCTTCTCCAATTAAAATCATGCATTCCATTCGTTTCACTCATTTCATTTATATTTTAAAGAAGAAGAGAGAATCCATGAATGAGAAATAAAGGACACCCACCAAATATAGGATTACAGGAGTGGATGAATGGAATGGTAGCGGTTGTTCTCTTCACTGCGTTATCTTTTATTAATTCTAACCGCTAACACCATTCCTCCTATTCACCAGGCTTATTATATCCTAGCTCTCAAGGTGGTATAAGAGGAATAGGAGAACACCACCAAAAGCCAAGAATAATGGGAATGTAGGAAGATGTGTTTATTAATATTAAAACAACAAGAATTATTCAACAATAAACCACTTCCTATATCACCAACTGTATCTCTTGTAATGGTAGGTTAGTTCCAGAGTTAACAGTCATCTCCCTTACGACCTATTTCTTTGGTACGTGTCTCCTGTCTTCGTTCATCCAGCTATTTCCTGGTTACGTGGTTTAACTTTTCATTATATTTTATTTGTTTAGTTCTTTATCTTATTTTCTTATTTCTATTTTAATGAAGGAAATGTATGATTAGAAGATATAAAGAAAATAAGAATAAGAAATAGCTAAACAAATAAAAGATTACATGACAAAGAACTCACTTCACATAATAAGATTTCCCTTATGATTCTATAACCAGGATATACCACTCACGGTTCCCAAGCTTAGAAACTATAATGACAGGAAGAATGAACGGTTAGAGCTGGAGCCAACTGTCAAGGCAACCAAGAAGGACACAAGAGATAGAAACAAAGGACAAAAGAATCCTGGCATCCGTTCACCGCTGTGTCTTATTTAAATTAAACAAAAGAAGGTAATGGAATGAAGTGGAAGCACGCTTCGTTTAATTTAAAACAACACAGCACATGAACGGTTGACAGGTTCTCTTTTGTTCGTTCTTCTTGGTACGTGTTCTTTCGTTTCTCTAGTTTAATTTGGGTCTTTTCCTCTGTTATCTTTACATTATAATTAAACTAGAGAAAGAAACACACGTACCATTCATCTCTCTCACTCTTGTTCCACAGCCTTGGACTCGTTTCTTTTGTTTCTTTCATTTGGGCTTTTCTCGCTTCACTACATTACATTTCTTTCCATTGAAAAAGCCCAAACAAAAGAACGAACCAGGCTGTAGGAAAATAGGTGTAGAGATGGAAGAGAAGGGAAATGATTGTTGGTAAGGGTTTTAATGGTGTTTCTCTTGTCTCACCTTACCAACAGGAATTCCCTTCACCATACAACTCTTTTCATGTCATAAGGAGTCGTTGTTCATTCTCTCTTCTTCCTTCTTTCCAATTAAATAAAACAAAGAAAACAAGCGAAAAGAAGAGAAGCGCGTGTTTCTTTCGTTTAATTTAATAAAAGCATGACAAGAAGAATGAACAAAAGACTCTCTTTATGATTAGTGGTTCGTGCGTCTCTTTTCCTTCTTTTCTTCATTTCTTTCGCTTATTTCTCGCATTTCTTTCCATCATTTGAAAATAAGCGAAACAATGAAACAAAAGAAGGGACGCACGCTCTTCATTCATCATATCCTCACAGCGGTTTCCCTCATTAAATTATATGGAATGCGTGCTTTTATTAAAAAGACAAGTGATCATATTAATTTAATCTAGGGAAAACCGTGAGTGAGAGATGAATGATGAAGGGAAGTGAGTGGTTCTCCTGTGGCTCTTTTGTTGTGTTGTTTCCTGGCTTATTTTCATGCTTCATTCTTCATTATAAAATAAACCAGGGAAACAAGGAACAAAAGGCACAGGAATGAACCACCAACTTCTCTTTAATCCAGTGTTTGTTTCGTGGTGTGTCAATTTTAATGAAAGAAAACAAGGAAGGAACAACGCGTGTTTCTTTTCTTTAAAATTAACACAACACCCTTATTTTCAATTGTGTTTCGTGTTTAACTTGGGCTTTTCTCGCTTCCCTTGTTTCTCATTCCATTGAAAAAGCCCAATTTAAACAGAACACAAGGGAAAAATTAAGGTGTCATGAGATTGATGGTGTACGAAAGGAAAAGTAAAGGTTAACCGCTCTCTCTTTGTTTCAACTAAATACAAAGGGAAGTAGGAAAGGATGCGTGATTTAGTTGAATAAAAGAGAAAGAGCGGTACACCTTTATTTTTGCTTTCTTCATTTCCTTTATTCATTTCGTTCATGTTTTCTTTAATTTAAAGAGAGAAAGCACGCTTCATTACTTCATTGTCTTTCTCCTTTAAATTTAAAGTAAACATTCTCTTCATATTTTATCATCTGGATCCTGTGTGCTTTGCTTAATGAATAAATGATGCTTCCTTTCTCACTCACGTTCGTTCCCATTATATTTATTCATTAAGACAAAGGACCATGAACCAGATCCACCCTTACATTATATTCTAGGTTATCTTGAGTTTTATTAAGAGAGTTTATTTTATTAGAATATAGAAGGAAATTAGAGAAGGATTCCAGATTATAGAAGCGGAAGCCAGTCAAGGGATAATATGTAAGAATGGAAGGTGTAGACATGAGATTCGTTTCCTGGTTTCGTACGTGGCTGTGATGGTTTTATTTATTAATTTAATCTGGATAAAAGACCTAAATTATAATCCTCGTATTCTTTAAAGTGAAGCGTAAGCGGGAATCCATTAGCTTTCATGTCTTACTTCTGTTTCATTTAATAAATAAGCATATGGATCCCGCTCACGATGAACACCTACCAAAATTACTGGTTTCGTTGATAGGTGAGATTAGTGGTTATATTAAGGGAAATAAGTAGGATATAATTCTCAAGGTTGTTTACTTCATTGTATAATATGCAAAGATTTCTAAAGAATACAACTACTTCTCATGGAAATTAAGTTGCTGGTTCCTTATTCCTATTATTCCTGGTATTCTCCTGTTACGTTCTCTTACTTCTACCATCTTCATTTATTACATCTGGAGAATACGAGAACTACACCAGAGAAGCAATGTCCAAGGTTGGTGGGAATATGAGGAGGGGATGAATGAAATGAACTAAACTTTATTTCCATTAAAAATATACCGTACAAGCTATTCCAGATGCTAACTTTTATTAGAATTATAACTCTCTTCATATCATACCTTTATTTATTAGGTTAGTTCTTTGTTCTCTTTATTCTCTCTTCTCTACTGGCTCTTGTCTCTTCCCGGATGATAGGAAAGCCCTGTTAATAATAGGTGGATCGTGGTCTGTTGTCAAGTTAAATCCCAGGTTTATTTCTATTACGCGGTTCTATTATTGAGGTTCGTTGGATTAGGTGCATCATATGAATGGAAAGTAGGCTGTGTCATTAAGGTAGCTGATTTCCCCTTCATATTAACCTTTATTCATACATTAGAAGTTAGTTCTGGTTCATTCTCTTACACTTCTTTATCTTCTCTTTATTAATCCTCTAATAATTATAAGTGAAAGAAGCATTGGATTAATAAAGGATAAAGAAGTAAGAGAAGTGAGACCTGGAGATTATGACTCTGGGATACGTGGCTATAATTTAATTAATTCAATTAAATAAAGAAAACACCTAAATTATAGCCACGATTCCCCTCTTACATTCCAATAAAAGCATGAGATAGAAGGACCTTGACATTAGAATCCTGGGTGTAGATTACAAACTATAGAAAGGAAGGGTTTTACTGGTATAATTCTAATGCAGTTATGACTTGGAAATTTAGGTGTATTATTAATGAGTTATTTCTTGGTTCCCAAAGTCTTATTACCAATCATATCCTAGGTTATAACTTAGCTATATTTCCTTGGTTTGTTTATATTATATTATTTGTTTAGGAATTTCTCTTATTATTCTCTCATTAGCATTTATTATTTCTATTCACTTACGACTTATTTTTATAGAATGAGAGAATAATGATAAGAGAAATGAGTAACAGGAAATAAGACACAGATTCCTTTATTCCTTCTCCCAACATCCTTTTCCTATTATTGGGTGAGGAGTTTACCATTAATTTAACCCTGTACAATATGACCTAGAATATACCCTTTCTTTACCTTCCCTATAATCACCAACCTTAATATTGGATCATCTGTGGTTCGTTCATCAAGGTTACCAACGGCCCTTTAATAATATGGAATCTTCATAAAGTTAGTTGTAAAGTTAAGTCAAAAGTAAATAGAAGATTCCATAACAAAGAACCATATTAATAAGAAGACAACAAAGACATGAGAATTAGCTCTTAGAGACAGAGGATGCGGAAATAAAGTTGAGTGGTGTTTGTATTAAAGTGAAATAAACGTAAACAATAAAGCCACAGCGGTTAACCTTGGAAGATAATGTGCTGTGTTAATAATATAAAATGGGAAGTGAGAGCAGCGAACGGGAAATAAAACACTAATGTAAATAAGACTTGGATTCCTTAAGAGAGTTTCTCCTATAAGCTAATAAGGTATAATTCTAGGTCTTTCTTCCATTAGTAATTATTAATTGTAAGTGAAGAAAGTTCTCTGTTAATAATAGAACAAAGAGGAACCGTAGGCCAAGTTCCCAAGGTGTAATGCATTGTAGGGGATTCCAAGAAGAAGCGAATCCATTAATAATTAAACAATAAGAAACCACTTAATTTCCTTCCATCATTTGTTTCTACCTTTTGTTTGGATTAATTTTCTTATTTCTATACATCTTTTCCACCATTCACATATTCTAGCTCTTCCCTATATTCTAAGTGTAACCTTGGAGATGATAAATAATGGTTGTTTCTAGGCCCTTCATTCTCCTACCATTTCCTATTAACAATTATATCTCTAGGGAAAGGAACCATTAGCAAGATAGGTGAGAAGGGACAGAAGTAAACCCCAGAAACTAACCCACCATTAAATATAGCCACAACAGACCTTGGATTCTACGAGCCTGGTGTTTCATTCATAAAGGCAATGGAATCTCTTATCCTTATTTCATTCTAATATATCTTTAGGAGAGTTTACATCCGGATTAAAGAAGAACCACCTGAAAGATAAGTCCCAACAATAATTAGGATCTGATGTCTTTGCCTTTAGGAATGGTTGTTTCCAGCTCCTTGAATGATTAACCGCTACAGCCAGGCCATCCATAAAAAGCATGAGTCGTTCGTATCTTGGTGGTGTATTCCCTTAACCTTTATCTGTAACCTATGAGATGGTAGGGAAATGGTAGATTACTTATAATTTAAAGTTAGGTGTTTCATTCCTTTACCAATCCTCTGTGTCCTACTGTCGCTCACTTCTAGGTGTTTCCAAGTCATAGAAGCGGTGAACCTTGTTAATAATGGGAATCACGCATCATTTAATTAAAACACGGTGGATTCCATCATTAACAAAGGACACCGCTATATCTTGGACTTGGATTCTACAGTCAAGGGATACCAGTAATTATTAAAAGTGTACAGGAGAAATACGAGGATTCCAGAAGATAAACGAGAGTGAGTTTCCTTTGTTAATCATTATTCTCTTTAATCCCTATATTCTACAGATAAAACCCTTCATCCTCCTATTGTCAAGGAAAACCACTAAATCTTATTATCTTCAATGCAATGGAATGTTGGCTTTATGAGGATTTAATAATTAAACAAAGCGGAGCGAATAAAACAAATAAATAATGAGAATTTAATGAGAATAAAGCTGTTTCCTTCTATGAGTTATATTTCTATAGTTTTAATAGAATAAAGAAAAAGCGGAGCGAAATGAACTCAAAATAAAATAAAATGTGCGGTTTAAATAAAATAAAAAGTGAATCCCAAGGAAAACCGTAAGCGACAAGGAAGTTCACCTATGTTTCCAATGTACACCTTTATCCATATTATTCCGTTCCTTTTCACCCGTACACCACCAACATTAGAAACTCGTCCATCTTGTTCCTGATTACTTATCTTATAATTAATATGAAGTTGGTACGGTTTTCTTACGGCACAGGATTATACGGTTCACCTTTATTATAGACCTAAAATATACACGCTCCGCTCTTCCAAGATTATGATGAAGGCTTCCAAGGTTATATTAATTAGAAGCAACATGAACGACTCCTAAATGCTAATGAGATAATACAATGTAATCAGAAACAAGAGCCTGTCACCAATCATTCAAGAAGCTGTTGTTCATTCATGGCATAATTCTTGGTTATCTGCATTAGCTTTCTTTGGGTCATTAGTCTTACCCTTGTTCTCCAGCCTTAGTTGCAATATGATTAGGAGATGGGTGATTGGGAATTAGGCTCGGTTGCTGTGATTAGTTCTTTTATTCCCATACCAATCCATTATTCCATTAAATAAAAGGTAAAGTTCCTGGTTATTTACTGTTCTTTCAAGGAATCCTATAGAATGCATTATAAGAATCTCCTAGTGACAAATCCTAAGTCTAATATTCCTAAAGCCAAGATTCCTTTACCAATGAACACCTATAATATGCCTGGGAATTCAGTGGTTGGTTTCTTCTGTCACTAATTAATAACTAACCACAAATGAAATCCCGCTACCAATCTTTGAATAACCTTTACAATTACAAACTCTAAACATAACATAAAGAGGAGCGTGAGCGGTGGGAAAGGAACGTATGACTCATGAACGAAGGTTGGTTATAATGACCAGGAATCTTACCGCCACCTTCATTATCTTCTCCATGTGCTCTGTTATCCCTTGACATGTGTTCCGGAGCTAGGATTTAGGGCCACGAGTCAGTTCTTAGGTGGCGTACGTGTCAGGAAAGGTCCTACATGAGAGATAGACTTTTATTACATTAGGAAAGGTCATAAGTAAGCCATATTTTCCTTCTTTATGTTGGGTTATTAATGTGTGAAGTTAATAATGAATAGCAGCGTACGCGAGAAGGACACACGAGCACACGGCTGTTAACTTTTGGAGGAGTTCCAATATTAATAATTTCCTATAATATTAACCCTTATCCATCTTTACCAGTTTACCATTATATTTTAGAGGTATAAGTGAAACGTAAGAAGAGTGTATATTTTAGGTCATTTATCTTCCTAATTCCATCTCGCATTCTTATTTCTCTATCTGCTAATCATTTAATGCAGAGAAAAGAAGTGTACGAGAGGAAGACATGCGTATTTATTAATTAAAAACTTCCCTCATCTTATAATCTTATTACTCGTCCTTTACGTTCCACTATTTCCCTAGGACTTAGGTGTCAAGAACCATTAGTGACCAGGAGATAGACCTTTATGAACCAGAGCTATATTTAATGACACCTACAAGATACCAAAGTTAAAGGGAAATAGGTGTATCCTAGAGTCAATAAATAAAGGATAACAGAATTAGGAGATTCTCTTCAATGATCTTCTCTTAATAAATTATAATTCCTAAAAATATAGGTCTTCTGTAGAATATTGACTTCTGTAAGTTAAATGTAATGTCCTCCAAGAATAACTCCCTTATGTTTAATGTAATCTAAGGACTTATCAGTAAATAACCAAGAATTAACCCATTATACGGTTCACCCTTATTCCCAATGCTTCTAGAGGAGATCCTATATTCCTTTATTAATAATCACCCATCAACATCTTCCTCACGGATACCACTAATTATTAATGGAGGTAAAAGACCAATAAAAACCCAACCAAACTTACCCTTTTCCTATTACTTGGTTACCACCGCTGGAAGGAGATTACAGGGAAGTTCCAAGGTTAATAGTAAACACCAGGAAGTTACAGGAGAATTCAACTAAAAACACACCTTCCTTTATTAATTATAGAACACCAAGATTTATTAGAAGTAAACCGTACAATAGAAGAACGTATGGTCAATATGCTTCTAGGCCTTATAAATATTGGTGGATCCCTTAATCATATTGTACATCTTAATATTTAGTTGTAGGTCATTCTTATAGGATATCTTGTACATCTATAGGTTAGTTGGCTTGTGGTTCCTATATCTCTCCTTTATTACCTTCCAATAATTCTTTAGGTGAGTTTCCAATCTAGAGAATGTTCATCCTTATTTCCCTGCCATTAATTTCATTTCCTTTATTTATCATTTCTCACTTCTTATGTTTGAAATTAATGGCAATAAGAGGAAATAAATAAGATGAACAAGATATCCTATAATCATAAGATACACCTAGAAGATAGAAGAAAAGTATGAAAGAAGAAATGCCAAAGGACCAAAAGAAGGATTATATGGATAAAAGATAAGAAAATATGGCATAATAAAGCCCAAGAAGTAATATAATTAAGACATAGGAAACAGTAAGAAGATTCCCTGTCACGTACGCTTTAATGACACGGAGATTACATGTCAAGGGAATATTTTAATTGTAATTATTGATCGTGGTTAGTGTTCTTTGTTACAATGAAATAAAAATAAAAGATTGCATGAATAAAAGAACCAGAAGTAAACCCCAGATCTTATTATTAAATTATTAACGACACGCATTCTTTCATTCTAATTTATTATTTCTCAACTTATTATAGAAGTGAAGCGGAGCGGTGTTCTTCTTTATCTTTCATCTAGCCCACTCGCTACTCTCGTTTATCTTTACATTTCATCTGTTCTATCTTTCTTATCTTTGTTCATATTTTACATCTTAATTATATTTCATGGGATTCACTCTTACGTTCCTTATTATTCATTATTTAAAGTGAGGTGGAACGTAAGAAGCGAATTCCATGCCAACAAACATTGGAATCGTTCGTGTCTCATCATTCATTATGTTCAAATTAATTAATAGAACACTGAGGATGATGAATGATGACTCACGAATCTAGCATAAAGTGAAATAAGATGTAGCAATAGAAACAAACCATATTGTATCACTTGGCATGTAACCGCCTGGCTGTTGACTTAGAGAATACCAGTATTAATAAGGAACACCTACAATAATAATGGGAGTTTACAGGAAATATTAATTATAGACCCAGAATATAGGAAAAGTAAGCCATAAACACCATCCATATAATCCTTCTTTTATTCCTTGCCAACTAACTCAAAGAACTAATTTAGGTGAGTTTTCTTCCTCTTACTTTTACTTCTCTATAATCCCAATCTTACTTCTAATCCATTCTATAGGTAGCGGTTACATTCAGATAAAATAAAAATGTACCAAGGAAATGGTTGTATGGTTAAAGAAGCCAGCATGAGAGCCAGGATTTAGCTGTTTCCGGTTCCAATATTTATTAGTAATCTTTCTTTATGTTTCATCTCTAGGTCATATTTGTAATGGAATTATGTCTTGGAAATCTAGGCTTTGTTTATATTATTAAAGATGAACCGAAATATGAATTAAATGCAGCATATGAATGGCCTAAAATGTAATGAAACAAGGCAAGGATAAGATTCCTCATAAAGTAACAGGAAATAACCAGGCAAATAACCAAGAATGAATCCCAGTCCTTGTTGCCTGAGTTATAATCTCTGAATTCCCTTGTCTCTTTTATCTTCATCTCCTAGGTTTAAATGTATTATTAAGAAGCATAAGATATATCTTCTAGAGTCATAAGTTTACTGTTATTCCTGGAGTCTTTAACCTAGAACTGAGTCTTATTTAACCGCCAAGGAAAGTCCAAGGTTCCAGTCTCTTATCCCATTAAAGTTTAGGGATATTGGTAATAAGTGATACGAGATTGACTTTCCATTACAAGGTTCCTCTATCACCAATCTTATAAGGACTACCACCAACTGTAACTAGATGAAGGGTAAGGGAAATATGTTTAATTAAGTGCAAAGAAACTCTCTCTTATGTTCTTATTATTTACTTCTAATGGAATTATATTATGGGAAAAGCGTAAGCGTGAAGAATATTATGAAAGTTTGCAAAGAAAAGTCAAAGATGTGAATGTCCTTTACGCTTCATTTCCTTACGCTGTCATTCATTACAATTATAACCAGAAGATAGTAATTATAGAACAACAAGAACTCCTATTAATTAAATGGTATGTTCCGGATGGTAGGAGAATGAAGGGAAATAATACGCCTAATGAAATGAAATAAACATAATCTGGATTCGTGATTGAATGAGAAGTAAACCGCTGTCCTATAATCTCACATGATGGGAAGCCAGTAAAGAAGGTGAACACTCATGACCGTAAACTCCAAGTCTTAAGTCTAATAAAGGCCTTCCAAGATTCCTCTAATTTCTAAGGATATAATGAAGATAGAAGACTTTAGGAACTTGGTGGTGTCTTTCATTAAAACCTCTACCAAAGAACCCAAGTTATAGAAGGTGTTAAGTCTAATGGTAAACTCACCTTGATTTCCACCTCCAAGATCTCCTGTAATTATAGGTTATATTATAGGTCAGATATAATTCTATTAAAACCGCATATTATTCCATGACAGCCTTGTTCTCCACCGTGAGTCTTATGTCTCTTGGCTCTCTTCCCTAACCTTCATTATAACCACCTGAAAGATAAGAGACAGCGGTAAGCGTGGAAAGAGCTAGACCAGTTACTTACGACTCTAGATGAACGAACCTGTCATGGAAACCTGGATGTGAAGGGCCTGATGTTTAATTCTCAAGCATACAACCACACCAGCATTTGGATCGTTGTTTCACTTAGAAATATAACCTACAATGGAATCCTTCTTTCGTACTTAGGTGTCAAGTGTTCACCATCAAGGGAGCCAGGCAGTTGACTTTACAGGAACTAACCCCTGATGTTAAAGGTGAACGCGTAAGCCCTAATGACAGCATCCTTGGTTGTAGCCGTGTATAACCTAATGAAAGAAGATTACTAATGGAATAAAAGGTAATTGTAAAGGAGAGGAACGTACGTGACATGGAAACAAAGGTGTGTTTATTGTTTGTTTTATTTAATAATTAATGGAGGCGTAAGCAAAAGGAATGGAATTATGGCTTACTTTTCCTTCTATTAATTAAAACATAAAAGAATTAATGCTGGAAGAGAAAGTAAGCCACACATTCCTCTAATAATTATTGTGCTTCGCTCTCTTAATAATATTCTCTCTACTTTTCCTCTATTCATTTCTATTATCTGGTTTACTTATAATGGAAAGAGGAAAAGATAAGAGAGAGAATACAACCAAGATATAAAGACAGGTGGAATGCATTGGAAATCCTGGTATT
>CAJNDV010011181.1:26278-80355 GCA_905221635.1 Symbiodinium sp. CCMP2456
AGGCGGGCAAGTTCCCTGGACCCCCTTCGTGGCAAAGGGCTTCGAATGAAAAATTCAACAATCGTTTCC
The DNA here is from genome assembly GCA_905221635.1 of Symbiodinium sp. CCMP2456. NCBI lineage: Eukaryota > Dinophyceae > Suessiales > Symbiodiniaceae > Symbiodinium > Symbiodinium sp. CCMP2456. The sequence goes on from CAJNDV010011181.1 coordinate 26,348, forward strand.
AAGCTAATAATGTGTGAAAACCGGTTCATTGAAATCGATTCAAACAGAACCACGCTGCGAATGCACACTCACACAATGCAAAGCGATGCTCACTGCTTCAATGTACACAATGCTGCTCACCATCATTGGGACCATCATCCAGACAATCAGACTTTCGGTTCGTGACACGATGCTTGGAAGCAATGATCGACCAACACACGGCCATAGCAATCCTTCAAGCAGTCAAGGTGGGCATTGGTCTATCATCGTTTTGCTGGTAGCTGAAAACCTCAGAGTGGTCTTTACGGTTTTTCTTACTCTGGAGGCCCTACATAACAGTCACCAATCCTGACACTTCCGGACCCAGAGAAGGGCGTGGAAAAGAAATCTGAACCTCGTCTGCTTGTGGCCTCTGCTACCATCGCTCTCAGTCGCACCTGCTGTTGACCACGCGGCCATTGAAGCGATGGAGGATTGTCTGCTGTGAGGGAGAAATGAAAAGAAATTAAAATTCTAAACACCCCTGCAATTTAGAACATCCTGCGATCTTCGTTATTCGGGAATCTGAGAGTTGGAGGTTTACTTTTGCACTGAAGGGGCTGCATCAGAATGGGCTTTGCATCCTGTCACCCCTTCATGGCTTTTCTTGGAAGCACAAGGTTCCAGAATCCAGTTTAAGCTGTTTCCACAAGTTTACAAACCAAGCTAGCCGGTTTAGAGACGCCAATACGTTAGCAACGCAACTTGCGTTTTTTGGCGTGACTCTCTCTGGGGAGGGTGTTCCAGCGCTCCACTCTGTGTTAGCTACAGGCCTCAGTTCGAGACATAAGTCAGAATTCGGTACTTTCGAGCACTGTCGATTCTCGGGCCTACGGTCCGCAGCTCGAGCGATCTGAGGGGCTCCAAAATGCTTGCAAAACGGGATTGAGAAGGGCTTTAAGGGGGCGCGCTACTTGCCATCAGCTTACGAGCATTCGCCAGCAGCTAAAAAGCACTTGCCAGTGAGCTATTCGGCACCTTACGAGCTGCTCGCCAGCATCTTACGAGCTACTCGCCAGCACTCACGACCACGAGCTTGAACTTGAAGCAGCAAACGATGCTTTAAGTTTAAACCTGCTTCCAAGCAATGATTTTGCAGCGTGTATTTCGGTTTTTGCCAATCGTTGCATTTTTGTGCTTTTGAGAGCTCAGTTCCCAAATAAGGATTTCAAGGATTTCAAGTGTTGTGTGTGTGTGTGTGTGTGTGTATTTCAACTATAGTTGGACATCCAAACTAGGAACGACGAAAAGCCTTCACACGTTAACATTCAGCATTTTACTCTAGACGCCCCGAGACCTAAAGTCCAGAGCTTGGCTTGTCGCACTCCGACCGTCTCCCGCAAGCAAAGCATTCTGCTTGTAGGTTAATGTTGGCAAGCGAAAAAAAAACGTTTTCCAAAGCTCTGAATTTTGCACGCCAATTTCGACGATTATTGTTTGCCACGTTGACAAAAAATCCAGACCAAACGTTTCAGTTATGTTTCATAAGTTTTTTCTTCGTTTTAGACCCCCAAAACGAATTCGTGCGGCTTCTGTTTTTGTGTTGCAAAAGACCTTTGACTTGAATAATTCACTTGTGAGAACATAAGTTTGCTAGTCATTTTCATATGTGGATCCTGCTTTCAAGATTTCAAGATGCCATGGATGAGCCAGTGCGTGTCGTTCTTGCACTGCAAAGATTTGACGTTTTTGAATCTTTTCTCTTATGTTGTTGTCATGCCATTTGTATGTGATTCTATGTCAGCAGAGATCATAAAAAAGACCATGGAGGCCCAGCAAAAACATCCCCCAGGTTCGAAAAAAGGCCCGGGGTCAGCTACAAGATAGTTCAGGGCCGAGGAAAATGAAAACATTGTTCAAAACAGAGCATGGGGGTTGAAAACAGCTCGTGGTTTTTTCTGGGCCTCGTCGCGGGCTCGGCAAAAACTGGAGGCCGAACAAAAACATATCAGGTTCGAAAACAAAATAGCACCCAAGCGCACGGTCTGGAAAAAATCATTTCAGGGTCGACGACAAGAGCAGCCGTTTAAGAAGCGTGTAGTAGAGGTAAAACAGTAAGTATTAGGCCTTTAAGAAGCGTGTAGTTGGAGTCTTTAAAGAGGTTGCCGTGTTTAACATTACTAAGGGTTTATCGACAAATATTTTTCCTTAATTAGAGAAGGGTTATCTAACAGAGCCAAAACCCAGGATTCCCGAAATTCTTTTAACACAGGACTTGTGACACCGTATGAACAACCATTTCATTCGCACATCAGTTGATTTAGACTCCAATGTCCAGCCCAAAACTTGGATAGACCACGGGGTAAATCGTGACAAACCGTGCAGGTCAAGAACTCTACCGAGTCTATTCTAAACATGAGAAACAATGTCACAATTTCACATTCCAACCGATGCAGGTTGATTGGCTTACTCGTGTGCATAGAACAATTCGCAAACTTTGGTTGTTGATCAAAAAGATTCGCGCGAAAAAGATTGTTCAAACATGATGTTGCCGCCACGAAAATCGCTTTCAAAAGTCTTGAAATCTGGTGGCCCTAGTTCATGCCATTCTACGCCGCAGCTGAGCTTGAGGCAAACTGGGTGGGTGCGGGAAAGGGAGGCAGGGTCCCGGCGGCTTGGTTCTCAGTTGCTGATTGGTTGTCATATGGGGGTTTCCGAAAATAGGGGACCCTAATATAGTACCCTAAATAGTAGGATCCTTATTATAAGGACCCCAAAATAAGGTACCCTAATTTTCTGAAACTCCCTCATATCAAACAAAGCAGTTCATTGAATTGAGGCGGGGGCCTGATACGGCTTGTCAGCCTCGGCTGCGCGCAGTCAGGCAGGTACATTCTGTGGGAAACCTTTCGCACGGGGTTTAGCAAAAGGCTGCTCTGGTTATGTTTCAAGCATGAGGCGCAGCCCCCCAGAGCGTCCGCCGCTCAGTCACGAAACGTGTCTGCCAAAGCTTCGAATTCAGGCGTCCGTCAAATGCCAGGCATCATGCTGGAATAGCGGCCGTGACCAGGTGCGCCTGTTGGCAGCACTCAATGAACAATGCCGTCAGTCATCTGGCGTACTGGTCGACAGCTTCTTGCCATTGCGGTTTTGGTTTTGCAGGCCGCGCTAACAGCAGGAATCTCCTGCTGAAAGGGTTTGGAGGAGATTGTTTCGCAGCAGCCTTCAGCTGTTTGATCGTATGCTGTGTGTAAGGTGTAAAGATGTCGAGCTTTACTCTCAATTTTTGCAGCTGAGGTGTCATCATGGGTATCTTGTTCAAATCACAGGACAGTTGGCTTCCGGGGAAAAGTTGAAGATCGCCGTGTGTCTGCAACATCCCTTCAGGAACTGTTTCGCCGGATGGGCGCGCCAAGGTTTCCGAAGATAGGACCAGGCCAAATTTTGCATGACCACAAATGGCTGATGGCTGTGACAGGTGCTTGCCGGTGGGCGTCGCCCGCAAGTCCGCCAAGCAGCTTCGCTCTTGGTGGATGTCCATGTCGCAAGCGTTCCTGAGAAGTGGTCGATTCGTCATCCCCTCACCGCGCTGAGGCCCAGTCCCCGCGATGCTGTGCAGAAGCCATTTTCCCAGAATTTCTTTCATCCTGGAGCCAGCCCAGTTTCGAGAAACTTGATGGGAGCAGGGCCTTAGGCGTCAGGCCTCAGACCATACTAAGATGTGTTACAAAGGCTGACGGATGAAGTGGAGCAGCTTTTGAGCAGCCCGAGCTCGTCTGAGTTCGAAGCTCAGCCTTCGTGTGGCGGAATTGGCGCCAATTCTGCATGATCAGCGGGGCTGTCTCAGGTCGCCATCAAAGAAGACCGATGATCTTTGGAAAGATGTCGGGCCCTGAACACTACTGGCTTGCAAGGTCATGTTCCCCGCCGTGACATTCACGGAAAACGTTCAGGTGCACAACCATTTGCGCGCCATCTTGAATATGCTGAAGGCCGACCAGTGCCTGTATCGTCCTTGTAGTACTTGAGGCAGTCTCGTGAGCGTGTCACGTTGCTTCGCTCTCGGCGTCAACGCAAGATCAGTGGCTTCGTCGGCCCGGAGAGTTCCAGAAACACTGATGGCTGAGTTCAGAATTGGAAGAGACTGGCAGTCATTACCCAATAGATCGAGGTCGTGCAAACAACATAGCCGCATAGCCTTCAATGCTTGCAGCATGACCGCTTCGCCTGCGATGGCAGAGCTGGAGCCCCCTGAGTGTACGAACTCCGGGGGTCCCCAGGACAGCCTTCTTCATGGCACGTGTCAATGTGTCCTTGGCGTCATTGCGCCATTGCAGGATCAGCGCAAAGGCCTGAGACACAGAGCAAAGGGCCAGGCCAGGCAGGGTTCTGGCTTCTCCAACCTGACTCAAACCTTTTCATACCTTTTAGGCTGAGGAAGCAGCCCACATGCCCTTGACTCAGCTCGGTGCTGTAAGCAAGTAGGTGCTAGTCACTAGTCACTGCGTCCTACGAGGCAGCTTCCTTTGCCTCACTTCTCCCTGGAGACACCATCGAACTCAAGGGCAACGTCGCCCAGGATTGCCAGAGCGAGGATCTGGAACCTTTGATTGTGCGATCCAGCCTCAGCCAGGAATGATGGCGACAGGGACACGAGCTCGCACCTCAAAGGGTTGACCCGGCTTATGCAGAGCTTGTGACAAAGGGAGTGTGAGGGAAGCATCTCATGTCGCCAAGGTCCTGCCATGCCGAGGTCTCTAGAAGATGCTCTGCCTTTACCAGCTTTGCACGGGACATTCAGTGAAGTCCAGGCGTCCATGTTCCTAAGGAACCCGGACATGAGCACGATGCTTCCATCAACTTTGAGCACCTTGGATGCGCTTTTTCAGTTGCGGTGGCTCGCTTCCTGTGGCTGGAACGCTCTACTCGAGGTGGCAGTTTGACATCCTGACGCCTGGTCGGCGAGTTGCAAGTTCGTGGGCGAACTTTGGGCGCTTGGTCTAGCGGAAAACACGCGCATAGCATGAGTGAAGCACCGAGGAACCATCTGCCGCGGGACACGGCCCTGGCATTAATGGATTTCCTCAAATCCCAGCAGCGCGAGCTTTCCAAGACATCGCGTTATGCAAATGAGCTGACCCTTGTCTGCAGCACGGTTAAGGCGGCTTTTGCAAGTGCTCTCAAGTTGCCTTTCAGAAACCGGCAAAGGACCCGCTCCAACAAAGAGCTGCACAAGCGTTTGCAACAGAAGGACCAGATGTGGCGAGCAAGCGTCCGGGCGTGCTGCTGCGTGCTCCTGATCTGTGAGGACCAGAGGAAACATCCCCTGTGCCGCTGCTGGGTGGGTGTTTCGATTCTGCTGGCCCTGTCGGTGTGCTTGCTGGCGCTTTTTGCTACTCGCCCCTCGGATCGGTCTTCCTTTAGACAGTCCGCCTTCTTTTCTTTCCGATTCTGGTCTTAGCTAGCCCTTCGGCAGAAAACAACCGGTAGTCGGAGTGAGCCCAGGTAGAGAGCTTCTGGCTCCGGTTTCTCAACGGCTTCCGGACGGTCTCAGCGAGGCGGTGTGGAAAGTTTTGATGCTGAGAGCAGTACACGGGTCTGTTGCCACGAAGGCACCTTTGGTTCGCCCCGGTGCCGAAGCTGGTGTCGTTGTAAGTCCACCGGAAGCCGATCGCTGGTCTCGCCAAACCCAGGTTTTCCAGCAAGGCGCCCACCGTTCTTACTCTTGCGATCTCTTGTGCTTGCTTTGCAGCAGGAGACGGGTCCGGAAAGATCAAGGCCATCCAAAGCCCTTCGTAAGATTCCAGAAGACTTCCATTCATGCCTCTCAAGGAGACCACCGTGCGAGAGATGACTCTCCGTGAGACCACTACACGAGAGTACGATCCGAAGACGCCGGTCTGCAATTCCATTTTCTTCGGCTTGGCAAGAATCAGGGCAGGCTTGTTGCAGCTGAGGCTCATCCAGCAGCTTCAGACCGAGAACTTGCAAATGAAGTTGCAGCTGGTGCGACAGCTGGGATTCGATAGACGGGTGCTGGTTTCTGTCTTGGCAAGGTGCGAGGTCAGTAGTTTGTTGGTTGTGCCTGATGGTTCGACACAAGACCTGACGGCGACTAAGCCTAAGCATGCTTGCGACGAATTCTACATAGGCCTCCCAGTTCTGCCTTTGAAGGAGAGACTCTGGCTTGACATCGACGATGCAGAGAAGAAGGGCCAGGACCACGTTTGCTTGGACCTCAGGCTCGCGCCGGCCGCTCGCCGGCGCGCGTGCGCGTGCGCGCGCGCTCATCGCTCTGCCTGCGCCGAGGCTGGTCCCTGTAGCCTGGGCTTTGAGCTCTCTTCCTGCCGGAGCTCTTCCGGGTCCACTGAAAGTGGCGAGTCTACATCCAATGGAGTCTTGCAGAAAGCGCCAACGCAGCACCTTTTCCAGAGCTCCAGAGCTTGGCCGCATTGGTGCCAGTTTCACGCCGTGGACCGACATTTGAAGGATCAAGCGAGGTAAAAAGTGCTCCTCGGTGCAACTTGCTTTGGCGACCTTTTTTTTTTTTTGCCTCGGAGGAGCTATCTGAAACCCACGGAAAGCCAGATGCACTTCATGGCCGAGTCAAGGCTGGGGCCCTGGGACATCCTGGACCCTGGGCCCATCTGGGCCCTGCCGTTGCGCGATGTTTCGAGTTCAGTTGAGGTCACGCAGGACCAGCTACGTGTTCTCGAGCAATTCCTTGCTGCAGATCTGCCAGTCGGGGCTCAGACTCAGCGGTCTCAGAGGTCTCAGCGAGTTGCTGTCGGCTCAAGGTGCAGCTGCTCTCGCAGCTCAACAGCCTGGAGTTTGAAGTGCGAAAGGAGCCCCAAAAACAGCTCTGCTGCAGCTTTCATGCGCAGGTTTGAGCAGCTTTGTGGCTTTGCTGGAAGGATGTGATGAATGTCTGCTGCGCCCTCCTCTGGCCGGACCTGCCCGAAGAGGTGGCTGCCCAGGCTGGGCGGTCCGTTCCTGTTTTGAACGCCATCGGCTTTCAGCATTCTCTACGCAGGTCATGGATTACGTCCGGTTTCACCCAACCATCTTCTCGAAGCTGATGGACAGCTACGCGAACGAAGAGGTTTCCCGCGCCGCCCGCGCCGCCCGCGCCGCCCGCGCTTCGACGAGCCTGGACCGCTGTCTTAGTGTGCAGGCTGCCCTCTACTCGGGCGTGGTACTGCGCTCCTTCTTTCGATACGGGCAACTGGCTGCTTTCTCAGGGAGCCTGCATGGGTTCTCACGCGTTTCCCGCCTCAGTGCCTTCCTGTCCTGTCCTGAGGTGGAGAGCTTTCTGACCAGTGGAAAGGTTTTCGACTTGATCCGCCTGGTCCTCATCCTTGGGTGTTTGTTCTTTTCGGCAGCTCGTCGCTTCGAGGCTACGCCAAGCACCCCAGCATGGATGTGGCAGCGGATGCGTGGTGGCCTCAAGCGAAAGTGGCTGCAAAGCAGAATCACCTTGTCCTGTCGGCAGGATCTATACACTTCGAACCGTCATGCTCGAACACAAAGAGGCAGCCTAAAGTCCTACAGCTACTATGTGCTACTATGTGCTACCATGTGCAGGGCCACTATAGTCACTCGTCACTAGTCATAAAACACTGCAGGTTTCAGGACCATGGCTGCAGGCCAACTACGAACAGCCCGGACCCCGGTCCTTAGAGGTGTCTTCTTTTTAACAGCATGCTTGTACGTTCGAGGTTGTCCTGTCGTCATGAGTCTGCTTGAAGGTTCTTCGTTCTGTACACCCCACTCCTTCAGTGCCAGGACGCATGTCTCGCTGTCCCTGAAACCACCTGGAAGCTGAGATGGTGTGCTCGGTTTTTTGCAAGGATTACGTCGTGGAGCGGCAGGCCTGCTCACACGACCGACTGTCGCTACAAACGTGCTCGTCGCTCGCAGCGCAGAGGCATTAACACTTCTGGCGGCTATGCTGATGGACAGGAATTATCAAAGGCCTTCTTGGAAGCTCACACAGTAGCTGTTACGAGCATGGCGAGCCAGATGGAAGCTGTATTTCAGTGTCCCAAACCGTCTTAGGGTGATGATGAGCTTCGTCAACAGCGAGCAGCACCTCAAGCGATGACCTCAGCCCAACTCTGTCCAATTCTCTTCTAACAAAAAACTGCCTGCCCAAGCAGGATCTTCATGAACCTGTTGCTGGCTGACTCCCACGCCATCCAAGCAGAAGCATTTCATGTGTGACTGCCTCGGCCTTCCTCTCAGAGCACCCGTCCACCTTTATTTTGCTCCCAGGTTCAAGATATTCGTGGTGAACCCGCAGAAGCCTGCGCGAATTCAACAGATCCTCGTAAAAAACAAGGACATTCGGCTGCCTTGCACATGCGTAGTGCATGCCCAGTGCCTGCAGGACAAACTCGTCTCGCTCCTCCAAAGCCTGCACGCTGTGCGGTGTGGTGCTTGGTTTACGGTCAACGTCAAAGCTTCCTTGATGGAAAGCAATTCGAAGGACGGACGACACAAATTTCGCATGCGATCTGGACAAGGCAACCAGCTATGGTCAGATGCGGCAAAACCCAAGCATGTCATCAAAAGATTCGCAGAGGTCATCAAACGCCTGCTGTCCATGACGATGCCTCATCCCTTGAAGCGGTGTGCCTGACATGGACTCTATGCCTTGATCTTGCGTTCATGTTGACTTGTGGGGACGGGTTTAAGCTCTTGTGACAGGCCGCATGTGAGTCATCTCAGCAGAACCAGCAGCTCAATCTCCGTGGCCACAACTTCATGTGACACGGAGAGCACAGGGTATGAGGCAGGCTTTGATGGGCCAAGAAGTCAGTCTGTCCTCTTTTTTGCAAGCTGGGTCCTCGCCAGAATCCGTGGGACCACCTCAAGCCCACGTTGTCGCCGCCGCCAGCGGTTCTGCCCTCAGGACGATGCTGCTGTGCCCAGTCGTAACCTTTCCGACTTTCCTAAGGTGCTCGCGCTCTAACCTCCCCTGGTCCTTCTTTGCGTCGTCGCATGAGACAGGGCCGAATCCACTTAGCAATGTGCAGAGGAGCAAATCGCACATTGCTCCTCCGCCAAGTGGCCAAGAGCATAGGAAACCCGAGCGAACTTTGCTCAATTTTGCCACTGTAAAGACTTTCCATACAGAGTTGTGGAGCCCGCGATTTTGCCTGGCACCGTGGCAAGTCGAGGTGCGGTCCGGAACCTCAGCTGCATTTTGAGTCGTTCACCGCAACGAACGCACCCACTCCTTTCAACCCGGCGTCCTCATGAACTGTGTCACATAAAGCAGAGAGACGAGCTGGGGGGTTTTGCTCCGAGGACCCTTCCCCGAGCCTGTGGCGGGGCTCTGGGCCGAGCTCGGTGCCGAGGTGAAGCTCAGCACCCCGGCTTCTGGGGACCTCTGTGCTCTTCTCGGGTGTTTGAGCGCAAACCGTGCAGCCAAGGCTCCCTTTCGGCGCCCGGGGCTCTAGCAAGCCCGGGTGGTTTCACTTGGCCTGCTTTGCAGGTTCTTGTTTCTTTCTGAGCATAGCTCGGAGCATGGGTAATGAGGAGTGCGACAGCCAGAGAGCTCTGCAGTTCCGAGAAGTGCACGAAGGTGCCAAGTTGTAGCTTCAAGCCAGAGCCAGAAACATGAGAGAGGCCTGCTGCCGGCACAGCTTTCTTTTCAGCTTTTTTTCACTGCCGGCAGCTGCCTCTCCTTCGTGTTGTATCACAGTCGACTCAGCTTGGAAGTGAGCCTTGAGGGCGAGAGCGCAAGCAACTTGTGCATCTTCGTCCAAGGCCCATGCTTCAAATCCAGTGCCATGCATGCATCCGTGAATTTTGACACTGCCTTGGCAGTGTTACATTTTGAGGTGTCCCTTGAGAAAGCAGAACTAGCGATGACTAGCTTACCAGCCATTGTTTCAGAGCTAAGGCGCAACAAGCAGTTTCAAGCAAAGTACAGTTTTTGGTGAAGTCTGCTTTGGCAAGGGCTACGAGACTCGTGGAAAGGTGGTCTTGGCGTCGCATTCGTGTGTTTGTATTTTCAGCAATTGAGTCGGGCTTTACGTCTTTTGCGTCTCGTAAAGACGTGCGTGACGCCAATCCCATACGCTGGTTTGCATTCCAAGATGCTCCTGGCGGCGTGGGGCTACTCAGCTTTGGTTTGGGGGAAGAGCTTTCTGGATATTGCAATGATTTCGTTCACAGTCGAACTGCATGGGCTGTTCTTCAGACCTCTCCCTGCTGAGGTGAAAGCTCAGCAAAAGACGCGAGGCTTAACGGCCTAGGATTTGGAAATGTGCCAGAGTCGACATCTGACATGAAGTGTCTGAGCACTCAGATGCTTCGGTGCGCTTTGGCCATCCGGGTCCAACCCCGGGAGTATTTCACCGAGAGGCAAATCGGACGGCGGACAGAATCCCAGAGTGCAACTGGAAGCAAGCGGCATTTTTGGGAGGGAGTTCCTGGCAGATGTGTTCGATCTGCCTCCGTGGTGGAGGGAGGATCTTGTTTCACCTGGGAACTTAGATATGCAGATGGCCGCATGTCTCTGCGGCGGCTACTTCCAACAAGAGCTCCTACTGGTAACCCTTTACCGGAAGCTGCCCGGAGCTTGTACAGCTTTCTGCGCGGCCGTACAGCTCAGAGGCATTGGTATGAGGCGATGGCAAGCGTTTTGTGCGCTTGTTTGAGTTTCAACTGTTGAATCTGAGTGACTGAGTGATGCGATGGAGTAAGAGAGAGTGAGACTGATGTTGTCTACCAGCCGTTTGCGTGTCTTGATGTTCGATCAAGGTCGAAACTCAAGTTTTGAGAACAGACCTCTGAGGCACACATTTTCATCGCGAAGCCACCACGTGTAACACTTGTGGGAGCTGACCAGCTGTGATCAGTTTTGGCTAGCAGTCCTGTTGATCTCAGTGGCCTTTCGTGGTCTTGTGGCTGCCATCTTGCGTCTCATCTCTTTTGGGTTCTGTCGGGTGGATGAAGGTGGCCTTGCAAAAGTTGGTGCAAGAGCAAGCCTTAGTCCAACTCGGCGAGCGGGCGAGCAGAAGACCTGCCTGAGCTAAAACGAGCCAGCCACCCCACAACAGGCCCTCGCTTTTCTGTCTGGTGGCAACCGTATGCTTCCCAATTTCGGTGCCTGAGCCATGCCATCTTGGCTCAGAGCCTGTGCTCCATTTCAGATCCACGCCGTGGTCAGCGCTTTGCTCAGAGGGAGAGCTGCTTTGAAGAAACGTGATGTGGACCAGGCCGTGTGGTCGCTTCTGAGGCAAACTACTTGCCTTTCTACAACACTAGAAACAGAGCTGCTTGCGTCGCACCCGCAGCAAGCCTACGTACCTGACTGCGCAGTATGCTGGTTCATCCGTCCATGCACCCTTTGCTAGGTCACGCATGTGGCTTGCGAAGCAGACTACCCGTACCATTGAAGCTTCATATGCCGCTCGACCTCGGTATCTTCTCACCATGCGCCAGAAAGTCATAGCACTTGAGCAGTGTTCTTATTGTGATCGTCATTTGAGGTTGTTGTGTTGCTTTGTTTCGTGCCTCTGCTGGAATGGCATGCAACAAAGTTTGGAGCTACCCATAAAATCTGGCGAAGCAGGGATGCCTTGCAGGTGCTTTTCATGCCCTTCTGCTTCAAGGCCGGGCTTGAAGCAGTTTGCAAACTCGTTTCGGATGTGATAACAGACAGGTCATGCCGAACGAAGAGATCGGAGCTGGAGCGGCGCTGCAGGGATCTGTGCTCTTGCTGCGCCTGTTTCTTGCAAGCGGGCCTGCTGATGTGCGACGCCGAGGCCAAACGCCTGCCTAGAATCAGGGAATAACCTGTTGGCTGACAGCCAAATACACGAGTCTCTGCGGCACTGCGTCGTGCAAGTCTGTCGACTTTCATGATTCAATGATTCAAGCGATAGTCCGGCGAGTTGCTCTTCGACCCAAGGAGGATGGTGAAGCAGCGCAGCGAGAGCCGAGTCTCCACATAGAGGAGGGACATAGGGATGTAGGGACCCTGCAGGGACCCTGCAGTTACCATCCTAGCGAGAGATGTTGGCTTGGCTCTGCAGGCTTGCATTGGAAGGACGGACAGCGTAGTCTCGCCGTTGTTCGCGGCTCATCGGCCAACACCGCATTCCATATTCTCTTTTTTTTTTTTTACCAGTTGGTCTTCAAGGTCCATGCTCATAGCACTCATTGGAGGCGACAGAAACACTTTGACCTCTTGAAAGACTGCAGCGATCTACCCGTTCAGAACAGCAGGTGGTGTATTCAGCTTGGAGGCGTTCGAAGCCTTTCCCGTTTGACAGTCTCGGGCTCAGTGCAGCAAGAGGGGCTTGCACTGCAGAAAATCTGTCATCAGGTGAGCAGAGACCTTGTGAAGTGTTGTAGCCTCTTGTGTGAATTAGCCGTAGCCTAGCTACAGCTTGCTCTGTCCTTTCTGCCGTGAACTGTAGGGAGTTCAGGCCGAGACTCCTTGAGGAGCAAACTGATGGCTTGCTTAACGGATCGGCTGCCGGAGGCTGGCTCAGGCGCTTAGCAAAAGCCTTAGCCATGTTCCAAACTTGACATCGTCCTGTCTTGTGTTTTTTTGGCCAAGATTTGCAAGCAGCATCGGTACGTCTTTTGCGTTCTGCGCTCTGGGTGTGTGCTAGCAGTCAAGCTGACAGCACTGCCGCGGGGCCTTACTGCAGGGAGCAGTTGAAAAGATGATCTCTGACCCGTGCTGCTGTTGACAGAAGATGAACCGTGCATGGCCTTTGTTGAAGACCCAGGCTCAAAGTCTTCGCCGTTTTGCTAAAGAGATCCTGTATCTCCTGGACTCCTAGACTCACCCTCAAAAGCAGCTTTAGCATCGCGACTAGCATCGACTTCTGGGTTGGCAGCACAAGCTCGTCGACTCATTGCTGATCGATGGCATCCTGAAGCGTTTCCGAGATGCCGCCGCAGAGCTGCAGGACAGCCCAAGCCCAAGCCCGCCCCAGCCTGGTCCTGTAGAAGACATCGCAGACTTCGCCACAGACGGATATGAAGTCAATGAAAATGCATGGCATGGCATGGCATGGCGTGGCCAAGGAAGGAACCTCCGCGAAAACCTGAAAGAGCGGAAGAAGTGGCTTTGGAAGCGCCATGAGCCGACAGAAGCAAGTCTTGCCACCGGGGCATTTCAGCCGCATCTACAGGCCCGGGACGAAGGGACGCAGCCGTGCCAGAGAAGAGAAGCCATGCTTCAAGTTGTACCTGCATGTGAGGATCATTGGGAGAGTCGTCGGTGCTCGAGGTTTGCCGAGACCTGTCTGCGTTGATGTCCACGTTCACTCTCCAACGCTGTGAGTTGCGATCCCGCCCGAGGAATGCCGACGCAACATCAAAGTCGGATCCGTACTGCGTGGTCAAGGCGCCCGTGTAGATCTCCTAAATCCTTGACTTCGCCTCTGTGAGAGGGCATCCGGTCCAACAACCACATGGTCAACATTTATTGCACCAGAACAGTGCAGAGCCTTGGTGCCACGGAACAGGGACTCGTAGTGGGAAGAAAGGCCTTCAGCACCGTACCTCTGTCTGAGAAACTGAGGAACTCGCTCTCCCCAATATGGGAGGAGAGAACGCGACCGGCGAATTTTCAATTGAGCGGTTGTCAGTGCAACTTCATCATCCCCGGCTACAGGAGGAGTTCGACTACCGCATCCCACCCGAGTGGGGGTTGGTCGAGCTGGTCGGTTTGAAGGTAGGGCGCCCAGAAGCCCTTCCGTTCCCTTGGAAGTTCTCTCGAGATGGCGCTCCGATACTTCTTGCCCGGTAAATTATCATCGCGAAGAGACGGACAACAGTGAAGCGAAGCAGGGGTCACAGCAATTGTCGGAGGGGGTTCTTGAAGTCGTGTCCCAACACATCCCGAGCCTTGTCCAAACATGGAGACATGACGCTGGAGAGTCTTCTGACGACGCGTTTGCAACTTCCTTTCCAGACAACATCACGCACCAAGGTGCGAAGAACCAATTGGTCTTCAATTCGACAAATCAATACAAAGCTGGCCTGCTTGTGTCAAATCGACGGCAGCAAAAGACAAGCCTTGTCGCGGCACGAAGAGTCTCGGTGCGCACACACAGAGAATCTGCAGGGGCTTCCCCTGTGCCAAGCAAAAAGAGCTGGGCAAAGAGAACTGGAAGAACACGAATCGCCAAGGGGGGGGAGCTCCACATCAGATATGTGTCGGGTGACTCTCTGGAATTTTATTAATGGTGTTTGGTGTTAGCCTACTTCTCACGTGGTGGACTCGGCATGAGGCGATGGTGTTCGATGCAGATGACAACACGACCAGCTTTCTAGGCCAGCCCTTGTCTTATGGAGTTCACGGCCGAAGTGTCTTCTGTGTTTTGTTTGCATCCACAGTTTCAAGCGTGGTTTCCGCTCAGCAGGCACCGAAGATTTCCTCGGTGGATGCCACTCGCCTGCAGCCAAACGCATTTGTCACAAAGGACAACATTTTTTCTTTGGAGTATCCACGGTCAGCTCAGACAGCTGACGCAACAACAGTGGGATGATGCCGGATGCTGCTGCTAGGTTATCTTACTTGGCGAGCATTACTCGTCCAGGTGACATTGACCTTTCCAATGCCGTGACTGGCCGCTTCTCGGCCGCAATGGAAGTCACCAAAGAAACCGCCGGCGGGGGGATTGCGGGAATGGACGACGCACAGCCGCAGGTGCGCTTACTCATGAGCTGGAGCTGGCGGGGGTTCCCCTGAACAAGGCGCGAGCCTGCATAACGCTACACATTCTCCTCCTCAAGCGCAAGCTGAATCCATTAGCGGGGGAGAGGTTGTGAATCTGTGTCTGTGGGGGACGTCACTGACATTGACAGTGACTGACTTCGCCTAGAATGTTTCTGATGTCAGACAGCCGTTGCTCCTTCAAGGCCTTAGGCTCCTAGTCTAATAATAGACATGTGACATGTATCCCAGAGCCCTGCCCGAATCATTCAGGTCCCTTTCTTAACCGTGGAGATTTCAGGCTAAAGAGCTTTTGGGACTTTCTGCTCTGGAGTCCTTCAGCCTCAAAGCACGAGGTGCCGGGTGGATCCGCTCCGCTCTTGTACCGAGAGCTGAGGGACTCTGGACGTTTTCTTTACCAGACACATCTTGCTGTGAAGCTGAATTCGGTTGTGAAACCAGTCGCCATCGTTCGTTTCCGCGTCTGCACGCTGCCGCTCGTCACTCTGTTCTGGTCCCAGGGTTTGACAGTGTGACTGCACTGTGTTTCATTCGGGTGGGGTTTGACACCTGGTGCTCCTTCAAAGTGGGAAGGGTGTGTTACGGTGCGTTAGTCCAAGGTGCTGTTCGAGAAAGGCCATCGGGCCAAACCGCAGCCTTTTCTTGCTTTGTGCTTTGCATACCTATGTTTGCTGAGTCTGGTGCTTGTTGCTGCCTAATTATTCAGGGTCGCTGCCACTCTCTTGTCGCCTTCATTTCAATACCCACATATTGCGACAGGCGAAGGGCAAGAAACCGCGGCTTACGCTTGTGGTCACCGTCTACAAGGATTCCCCCTTGGCCTGATTTCTGATGACAGGTTCTGGGGATGCGGATCCTTTTGTAGTCGAGTTGTTCTTCACGACACGACTTCCGATTCGTAGAGGGACAGGATTTTTTCTGTGGGCCATCGGCCGAAGGAAGTGGTTCCGAAGCCGAAGCCTCAAATGGACCTCTTGATAGAGAGCCTGGAGTTCTTGGAGTACATCCGCGAGGCTCAGAGCAGCCCATGAGTGCCCCCAGGGGTCATATGCTTCAATGAGGGTAGTGGTTGCATGCTCTTCTTCTACGATCTCTGATCGATCTTGAATGTCAATGTGTCGATTCTCATTCTCTGGCGATTGACGATCTTGTTTCTTCTACACATGCTCTCGCGCACCTCAGCCCCTGCAGCAGTGATAATCCTGCCAGGTGTCTGTGAAAGTCGTCGAGGCCAAGGTGCGGCTTTTGTAATGCGCTATAAGGCGAGCAAAACATGCTCTCAGAGCTGCTAGCGATCGCAAAAAAAGCATGTTTTCAGGCACTCCCGAACGCGGACCTGGTGGGTTCGAGTGATCCGCAGTGTGTCGTGCGACTCATCATGGTAAATGGTGAGGCGAGGCAAACGAAGAATGTGTTTTAGTTCTCACTCAGAACTCTTTGATAGCTTTCCCCTGTGCAGTGCAGGTTCGAGAGTTGCACCGCACGAAGACCATCAAGGATAATCTGAATCCCAGGTGGGACGAGGCCTCACCCTGTCGTCGACTAGGTCCCCGAAGCACATGCGCTGCTGAGCACCCCTGCGCTCCGAGATGTGTGGCCAAAAGTTCGAGTTTATGGATCAACCACTGCTTCTCGCCGCACACTCAGACTTGCCAGTGTCGGCACCAACCACAGGTGCATCCCTGACTGGAGATGGTCGTGGGCATGTGGGTGTGTGCGGGGTTCACAGGATGTGGGCAGGGCGCGGGGACGAATTTTCGGACGTCGACCGAATTCGAGTTTCCTTCGAGCCGCACCTTCCTAAGCTAGAATCAACATATGTCGCAAACAACATCCCATGTGTTCGCAGGGGAATACCTGAGCTCTCGAGTGCTCTTGATGTGCACTGGCCAGAGAAGTTGTGAACAGATGCTAGATAGTTGATGTTTTTGAGTTTAGATGGTGTTTCGAGAAGGATCGCAGGTTCTCATCCTCCAATTCTGTTGTCGTCGTGGCAATCTCTTTGCTTCTGGTGAGGTGTTCGACATATGGGATGTAGATGGGCCAGGTCGAGCAGAGGCGCGGCAAGTGGCCCTTGGCCTCACCTGGGTTGCTGCTGGGCGCTTTGCTGGGCCTGTTGTTGAGCAGGATGGTCAGCACCTGGGCTCGGCTGTGGTGCCACTCCTGCCTGGCCCTCGCTTTTTTGCAGTGCTTTCGCAGTGCAGGGGGGCATCGCGCTGGTCAGGGAGTGTTTACCCGGGACGAACCGCAAGCGGAAGTTGCCCTTGCTGGGGGAGCACGTGGCTCAGTCGCCCCATCGGCATCGGCCTCGCCCGTTAGCTTTGCCGACCTGCCCAAGGCAGCAGCTGCACGAAAAGCGGCTCACGCGGATGGGCGTTCCCCGCGAGCTAGAGAAGGCTGGCGAGTTCGTGCGTGGCTTGCAGCCACAGACCAGCCTGCCGCCAGCCAGGCCGATGACGGTCGAGTTTCCGACGGAGAGCTGTTGTGAGCTGAGCCTTTTGAGACATAGCCGGACACTGACGCCTCTGCCCTGAGCTCGGAGTCCCTCAGAGGTCCGAGGTGTCCCTTGTCGAGCCTGAGCCGAAACCAAAGCCCTCCTGCATGGAAAGGCCTGTCCGGCAGATTTCGCGCATAAACAAGAGACAGGATGGCAAGTTTCCAGGCTCTCGAAAGCCGCCGTGGACTTCCGAGAGAAAGTGAAGCTGCTCGTTTTGACAAGGCTGTTTTGGAAGTCACATTGCGGCATACTTCCCACAATCACGACAACAACAGCAGCAACAACAACAACAACAACAGCAACAGCAACAGCAACAGCAACAGCAACAGCTGCAGCAACAGCAGCAGCAGCAGCGGCGGCAGCAGCAGCAGCGGCGGCGGCGGCAGCAGCAGCAGCAGCAGTAACCACAGCAACAACGGCAACAACAGCAACAGCAGCAGCAACACCAGCAACACCGACAACAACGGCAGCAACGGCAGCAACACCAGCAACAACAGCAAGAATAGCAGCAACAATAACAACACCAGTTTTTCTTGGACTAATCATGCCCTCCGTTCGGAATACTTACAGCAAAAATGTATTCCGAGGACCCACCCCATGACCCACCTCCCCTAAGACGCCCGCATGCGAACGTTTACAACCCCATCCATCGTAAAGTCTAAGCAGTAAAAAGAGCAATCAGGTCCGGTACTGCTATTGTTCACTGCGATCCCATGCTGAAGCGCAGCACATCTGCAAGAGCATCCACAAAGAAAACGAAACTCGCATCAGCAATGCTCCTGGTGATTGTAAGACGGCTCATGTCAAGACAACCGTGATGCCCCAAAACCCACAAGCCAATCCAACCACCGCAACCTCCGCTTCGGCCACAAGCCAGTCGGCCCACTCACAAGCAGTCTTACCACTCACCACCCAGTCTAACCGCAACAAAGAAGCCAGTTTAACCCAAGCCACAAGCCAGTCTAATCCCCACAAAACTCCGTAACCCAATAAGCCTCGCAACATCAACAAGCGAGCCTGACCACCACAAGCCAAATTAACACGCAGCCGACAAACGGAACGACATCACGACGAGGACGTGGCCACACGCACCACACACCACCCCCAACTGGGCTGGACCAACGAGCGGGCGAATGGTCAAGGACGAGATAGCTTTGGGTCATGGACGCAAAATCTTCCTGTGACAAGGTGCAAAATCACACAAATGAGAAAAGAAGTAAAGCGCGAGTGCTGTAAATGCCAGCACTCTCGGCCATCGACCAAGAATACATGAAAAAACACGCAGTTGCCGTTTCTTGAATTTCATGAAGTGTTTGACGCCCGAAATGCTGATATTTACAGCATTGCGCCCGCAACAACGTCTTCAAAAACTATGGTCTTCCGTCGCACCTGGGAGGAAACCCTCCTACTACTACTGCTGCTGCTACTACTACTACTACTACTGCCACTACTACTACTTCTTCTTCTTCTACAATTACTGCTGCCACTACTACTACTACTACTGCTCCTATTGCTACTGCTACTGCTACTGCTACTATTACCACTACCACCACTCAGGAGGGCAACAAGAGCATCATCAATAAGCAGACCAACAACACCAACCAACAGCAAGATAGCAAGTCATTGCGCGAACAAACCAAGCAGGGTAGCCAGCAACAGTGCCCGACTCGCCGGGAAGTAAACTGCAGCTAACAAGTGCCCGGACGTGACAAGTAGTCGGGTTCGTCCCCGTCTACAGTCTGCATCTGCGTAAAGCATGTATTTTGTTCGACCCCAGGCGATAAGAAGGTACGAACATGTACGAGCTGTTTGTGTTTTTGGGATCTGCTTCTAAGGAGTGTCTACTACTTGAAAAAGGTCGAGAAAAGCCTTCTGATCGTCGTTGCCTCAACCTGTCTGCCTCGATGTGCGCTTGAATTTCCGCTGTCCTTCAGGTGGAGATCCGAAGCAGGGTGAAGCAAGAACCCATGCCGGAAGCACGGAGGGCGAGATCCCATGACGAAAGATGCCGAACGCTGTGACTGAGGCCCCTTCTTCGCTTCTTGCACAAGGCCCAAGCGCTCAATCCCCAACCCCGACTGAGTGTCCTTCGGATAGAGCCCGCAAAAGTGTGGGGTAGGCCGTCTATGTGGCTGACGAAGACGATGTGGAGCGGGTCATGACTTTTCCCGACTGGGAAAAAGCATCTTTCTCTGCTCCTCCGGAGCTGACGGTGCGGGGCCGGCCACCGCGAGGGGAGCTCTTCGGCCGGGAACAGATCGTCTTTGTTCACGGCCTCGTTCAAGGTGCCATGGGCCTACCATCAGCTGACGAAAACAGCTTCTCAGATCCCTACTGTGTCGTGGAGGCTCTGTCCCGTGGAGCCGAGAGGCTTTTTGTGCACCGAACTCGGGTGATTCCCAAGACGCTTTGTCCCGAGTGGAACGAGGCCTTCTATTTCGCTTGCCCGAAGGACTTTGAGCTAAACCGGCTAATGTTCAGTATCTTCGACCGGGATGAGACAATGATCGCCATGATCGGGGCTGGCGTTGATCCCCTTGACCAGGATGAGTTTTTGGGGCGTGCAAGCATCGATATTTCGTATTTGCGAAATGGCGACATGTTGATGGAAGAACTTCCGGTATCTGGCTCAGTCATCGGCGCTAAGGTCAAGACAACAGCAGGGTTTCGTCGAGTACCCACCATTTCCATTGAAGTCGGCATCCAGCGTCGCATCAAGCCCATGTATGGGGTGGCACCCGAAGACCACTCGGCCGTGATCCCAAGGCGAACCCATCGAGTCAGCCGGCAGCCTGGGAACTTTGGCTTCTCTGACACGTCCCAGTTTGTGGATGAGATCTCCGAGGCGGAGCGCACCGCCACGGAGGTCATGGAGGCCAACAACACGGGTCGGCTCTTGAAGGGCTCACACCTGGGCATGCCGCCCAACTGGATCTCCCTGCCCGAAGCCATCGATACCTGGGAGTTGCCTCCTCCTGAGGAGCCTGTCCCAGACTTGGAGGCAGAGATGAGGAAACATGCAGAAAAGGCGGCGCGTGCTGGGCAGATCCCCGACGGCTTCGACTTCACGCATGAGCCCCCGCCAAGGGCTGCGCGGAGTTTGCCGATGCTCCATTCGAGGTTCGCCCAGCCAAAGGCGCTCTTCCGGCGCTTAGCAAAGGAGCGAAAGGCAGGCAAGGACGGAAGCACTGCCATCCAGCAAGGTTTCAATGCGAGATCAAAGCTGAATATTGTGCAAAGTCTGAAGGGCTTGTGGTACAAACCAACTCCAGAAACGCTTGTGCACCGGCGCCTAGAGGAGAACGGCGGCTTGGCAAGATACAACAGGTAGTTGGCAAAAACCATGTCATGAAGCAGGGACATGTGTGGTGCTATCTACTGCGCCCAGGTGACGACAACAGCTCTGCAGGAAGCCCCACATCGCACGACTGGGTGCTGCGCTAGTTGGACAGTGTTTGCCCTGTGCTCTGGAAATAGGTTTTTTTTATTCCTCTTCTCAAGGGATTGGATTGTTCGGTTCCGGCATGCTCTCAAAGAGAGGTGCCTGAGCAGGTAGAGTAGGTCAGGTTGGTTTGACGGAGTCAGCCTGAATGCCTTTGCAAGCCGAGAATTTATTCCTCCTGTGCTACAAGGCCCATGCATGTTTGCCTCAAAGGCTGGCTGCAAACGCCCGGCCCTCCAGGAATCGGGGGAAAAAACGCCTGTGAGCTGCAGGAGGTTTGCGTTACGGGGGTTACTCGTAGCACTCTTCGGAGTTGCGAGTCGTGGAGGCTCAGGGATGGTCGCCATGATCTTCTCTTCGGAGTTATTGTGGATCCATTGTCGCAGCAGCAGTGTAGATGTACGTTCGCAGATGCCGTTGGCATAATGGGTGATTCTCCATTTGCCAGCCTCTCGTTCTCCAGCTAGCATCAGATGCTGTCCACTCCACAAGCCATACTGCGTTAGCTTGCCAGGTGTCCTTACTTCTTCATGCAAGGCAGTGTATCTAGCCGAGCCGAAAACCGGCATGAACTTGGATGAACTTGCTGGTCCCCTGGCGAGATATGGAGGGTCGCGGCCGACGCCCTGCGCCCAAGGATCAAAGATGCAGTACTCCGATCCGGGGTTCTGGGATTCGTGGCAAGAAAGTTGCCTTTGAGGGAGGTGCTGCAATTGATAGTTTTGCGTATGAATTTGCATACTTCAAGTTGCTTGCAGACCTAAGGATACTCGATTCAAAGATGCCGAAGGCCTTTTCGATTGGTATGCTACGTATGAAGAGCTGAGTGATGCCTTTGAGCAGTTCTGCCCTGCAAGTGCTGTTGGTGATCAAGGACTCCTGGTAGTGGGTTGCGGGAATTCATCTTTGTCCTCAGACCTTCATTCTGCTGGCTACGCCAACATCACGAATATCGATGTGTCTGCTCCTGCTGTCGAGAAAATGCAGGGGCAGTTTGAAGCCCTGCCAATGCAGTGGATGGTAATGGATGCAACATCCATGAGCTTTCCGTCCAACTCCTTCGGCGTCAGTGTCGACAAAGGTACGCTGGACGCGATGATGAGCTCTTACGCGGATGATCTTGCTGGAGCAATGTGCAGGGAGGTGTGGCGGGTGTTGCAGCCCGGTGGCATCTTCATACTGGTGTCCCACAGCAGCAAGCGAATGCCGATCCTCCGATCTGCACTGGGGAAAAATGCCACTTGGCGTTGCTTGGAGCTCCGGCGCTGCCGCCTCTCCCCGCAGGCCACGCTCATCAACGTGCTGCGGTCCAAGCTTCCCCCAAAGGGGAAGCTGGTGGATGCCTTTCGGGACCCGCAGCTTCTACAGCAAGCGAGCTCCGAAGCAAAAGCTGCCCTAAAGCGTATGGCCTTCATCGATGCCTTCCGCCTCTTCAAAGCCAGGACCTGCGAAGTTAATCATCCTGAATCCTATGATTTCATGATCTCATGCCGCGTGTGCCGCCGCGAGGAAGAGAGCTCAGGCAGGGCTCGAAGAGAGGCATGAAGCTGACGAGGCAGAGGAGCGCCTTCGGCTTGTTCCTTCCTTGTGTACTGGAAGCACAGTTCCTGGAGGAGCTTCCGGGCGAGGAGGACCTGGTAACCGGGGCTGCCGGAGAGTCGCGCGACCCTCGCCTGCAGCCCTTCTGCTGCTCGGCTTCTCCCGTGGCCCGCGTCAGCTGTGCGTGGCTGCTACCGGTCCTGCCGCTTTTGCATGTCCCCGAGGCTGGATTTACGTGCTGCGCAAGGTCGCGAGCTAGTCGAGCGCACGCAAAAAGCATCCCGGGAACATCACATTTGAGCGACAGGGGCTTTTACGTCCTCTTGTGTCAGTATTACAGGAGGACAATGTTGCTTTTTGTTGGGAATCCCGATATCCTGTCTCGGATTCCCGAGATTTCATGTTGTGTCTTGAGTTTTAGGCTTGTTTGCTCCTTTTGATGTTCGCTGACTGTTGTAGTATGTTTTGCTGCACGTTTGATATGCGCACGTATGGGCACTGCCTATTGGGTTGTGTAGAAGAACCAGTCAGAATAAGTCCAACCGCAGAAATCATGTGCATGTTACCAGGGTCAGGACTTTCCGAGTCACTCTTATCACATGCATCGCAGCATGCAGCTTTGCCAGGCCCTGCTCCTGTGCAGTGTGTGCAGTCCTGGCTCGGAGTATTTTCCGGGTTGCTGGCCGTTTTTTTCGGTGCACGATGCACGTGGATGTCCAGCGTGAAGAGGCGCAGGCGCAAGGGGCCAAGGGGTTGTGAGCAGCAACTCTTCCGGTCTGCTGAGAGGTGTTCGTCGCAGGAGCTCCTTGGCTTGCCCATCGAAGAAGCCCTCCAGGCGAGGATTTCTCCTGTCTCTGCTGTCCGCTCTTTTGCAGCATTCCCCAATTCGAGGCGGCGGCGCTGGGGCTCTTTGATCCTCTGGAGACCACCCGTGCGATGTGCTGTGCGACATTGGCCGAGCTCCTCAGGCGACTCTGCCCCTGGCTTGGGCCGTGACGAGGGCACGGAGGTCATGTCACTGCACCAGGAATGCGGGGCCGGATGCAGAGCTCGGGACGGTCGGACAGGACATGTGACGTGGCCGCGCTGCATGTGCTTCTGATCAGCGAAATTGCGGCGAGGATGTGCTGCGGCACGTCCTGGCACAAGTCGCCTCCAATTCCGGGGAGGTGCGCCTTGCTGCGATGGAGGTGCTGCAGCACTTCCCGCGCTGGGACACAGAGGCCTGCACCCCACACTCCTGCCTGGGCGCCGCTTGAGAACCGGACGGGTGCAGACTGAAAGGTCTTGAACAAGGCCGTGCTGCTCTCAGCTTTCGGCCGTTTTCGGCCGTAGCCGCAGTAGCGTCTCTTTGAGCCAGCTCCCAGAGGTGAAGCTGCCGATATTTCGGAAGGTTCTCACTGAGGAGGTCCTTTGCAGCCTTGTCCTGGCCTTGGCAGCCTTTTGCCGATGAATCTGCCAGGAGAACCCTGCTGGATCGGGCGGGAAGAGCTCCCAAACGGATGAGATCTGGCCGCTCGGCTTGGCATCGGCTACGCCTGGCAGTCGCCATTCCATGCCCGCGGTGTCCCGTGTGTGCTGCAGGCACGGGGCGCTCTTCTTTGCCCTTGATGACGAAGAGCCGATGATCCGCGCACGCGCGCTCCACGTACTTCGAGTTGCCCTCCGTCTGCAAGGAGTGCGAGGAGTGGTTTAGGCCGTCGCCACCTGGCAAAGTTGCTGTATCGTTCCTGCGCCCTGAGCCCTGAGGAGATGTGTCAACGACGAGCCTCGGAAGAGGCGGAAGCTTCCGCACTCTGCTTGTCGCTCTCCGCTCCGGGCTGTGGGTCAATTCTGTAAGAGTGGTCAGATTGGTTTCGTGGTCGTAGAGGGCAAACCCC
Source organism: Symbiodinium sp. CCMP2456 (assembly GCA_905221635.1). NCBI lineage: Eukaryota > Dinophyceae > Suessiales > Symbiodiniaceae > Symbiodinium > Symbiodinium sp. CCMP2456. The sequence continues at coordinate 50,377 of CAJNDV010011181.1, forward strand.
CGAACTGCCCCCGTTGTTGGTGCATTTAAGCGGGCCTTGCTAGCGAATTCAGTGTTGGCCGTGGGGTTGGCCGCAGACGACTTCAATCTGAAGCGGGGCAGTGCAAGTGCGGCGGCTCGCAGCACACTGCCTAGTAACGATGGCCACCTTGCGGCCTACAGCGACGAGGCTGGGGGCTAGACGACGGATGTCGGCAAATATATCGACATCCAAACTTTCCTGAATGCGGCGCACGGGGGTGACTTCTCTTTCGGCACCATGCACGACCGCCGAGATGCAGCAAAAAGTCAAGGCCGCAACGGCTGCTGCAGCACTACACCCAGTCCCGGCCCGCTTCTTCGAGGACACCGTTTGGTCTGACACGTTCGCTGCCATTTGCGTGGGGGGTCAGAGGCATCTGGTGGGAAGGGTGGCAACGTTCCCACGGAGTCTGTCCTCGTTGCTTGGCAACGTCAGCCTCTAGAAGCTTCAGGGTGGCGGCTATATTCATGAAGCGTTGGTAGTCATGCAAGAGCTTCATGCCAAATGGCATGATGAACGCCACCCTTGCAAGACCGACGCTTCCCGTCTACATGGCGACCTCCTTGCACACGTGGGGCGCAGCAACACATTACTTGGATGGCCAGCTTGTGTGCAGAATGCCACTATCCTGCGGGCACGGCTGGCCATGCAAAGCACCGTGGAAAGTGTGTGGACCCAAACCCTGCACCCACCGTTAACGAGCCTATGTGACCGCCCACACTGGCCCACACAAGCAGAATTGAGATGTACTCCGCCTCCCACTCCTCCTCCCAGCTGAGTTCAGCTAGTTGTGCTCGTCGTGTGCTTTTTGCAAGGGACTGCATTCATGCGGGGCGGGCAAGTCGCACTCCCTTGCGCTGTGGGCTGCGGGATGTGATACTTGTTTCCCACCTGAGCCTCTTAGACGCTTAGACTTACAAGTGACTCACCACATCCCCGGCCATGCAGGTGCCAGAATTCAAAGGTTTCTTTCAGCGCCTCGCGGCAGTAGCTGCGCTGTGCCTGCAAGACACTAGCGTGGGGGACTTACTGGCTGAGATTTCTTGTGTGGGTGTTTCGGAGACCATCGCTCCGTCAGGACATGGTACGTCAACAGGCCACAGTCGATCTCTCAGCCCGAAGACGGCGACGTCTCTGCTGTAGGACAAATCCGCCTTGCGATTACGTTCTTTCTTGTTTCACTTGCTGCCTAAGGCTCTTCTGATGGAGATCATGTCAGTGAGATCAGTGGGTCTGGCAAGGCAATTAGTCGACAAGGCAGGACGAGGAGCTATGCAATGCATCTCCTTCAACGTTACCATGCGATGGAGGCCAGCGCCCCGCTTTTGACGCATGTTCTGCAAGCTTTTCCACGAGATCCAGCAGCAGCAGGTTGGTTGCAATCCATTTACAGCTGTGGTAGCAAGGACCCGTGGCCACTAGAAGCCACTGGTAACTGAGGTATTGGGTGTCTTGGAGAAGGCCCGCTTCGCTGACCTCCAAGCGCTCTACGACGCGGTCCTCTGGATTCTGAATGTGGAGCTGCCGCAGGCCTGTGGTAAGCATGCTCGTCCTGCTCCACTGGCTCCACTGCCTGCCGCCCAGGGCCTGGACTCCCTGGACTTGGAGCCCGTCGCCTTTCGCTTGGCTGAGGAGCTGGAGCGGCTGGAGGCGTCGCCGTTGCCGCAGCCGACGACTGGTAGCCCGTCTCGAGCTTCTTTCTGCAGGCCATGCCGGAGGTGTACAAAAAGGCCAAGAAGACCCTGATGATGGATTCCGCTGCCCAGCCGGGTGTCAGGCGGAGCTCGTGAGAGTGTTGCACTACGTCACCAGAACATGAAGCTTGCAAAGCTGTTTTCCTCGTAATCACTGCGCGTGGATCGAGTTCGAAGGCAACCGAGCGGCAGGTTCGGTGAGACTCCCGCACCCAGGCTACAAGTTGTAAAGCCTCGGGTGTAAGGGTTTGCGCCAAAAAAGCAGATGCAACGAGATCGAAACACAACGAGGTTGGGTGACGAAGTCGAAGCTGCACGGCATGGTATCCTGAGCGTGCGGGCTTAGGGATTCGAGCCCAGGCTCACAAAAACGGGCTCGTGAGTAGCTTTTCTCTTGTGAGCTAGCTCCACCGGCAAGTCTGCTAGCATGTGGCAACGACTACGTCACTACGTGTAGCAACGACTACGATTCCCTGTGGTGCCTGTGTCCATGCCGTCCATGCAAATGCACCATAGTATACACTCGTACAGTTGTCTTGCAACACCTAGGGAATGCAAGAGGGTTGGGGCGGGATTCTCGGACGAAGGGCGATAGCTGGCGATTGCGATTTAACATGCTCGGCTGCTCGATTCGCCGAGCCAGCCCATCACGATGGGCAGAGACCACACGATTGGAAACAGTCGCATCGTGCAGTACATAACTGCACATGTCGGCTTCTGAGCATACTCGGCCGCTTTGTCGGCTTCCTTCGGCACGAAAACGCGGTTGATCGTCAGCAGTTTCCATCGGCACGTTCAGTTTCGCAGCGCACCGAGGTCTTTGATGGGATCGGGAACTGCGCTTTTGGTGGGTTGTCAGGCATAAGATAATTTCTGCCGGCAGGTGCACAAACTAAAACAAGAAGTTAAATGGCGAACATCACTAGTGGCGCCTCACGTTGTGAAGTTTTCTAGATGTCCATCGTTCTGGAGAGCGCGCCGTGAATGCACACCATGAACTGCCGTATCCTTCGTAAGCACTGTGCGGAGGCTCCTCACGTCAACCGTGCTCTATGGCTCCGATCCAATTGCGCCTGCAGGCGTGACATCGCTTGAAAAGTAGGGCGAGCTGATGGACTGGACTGCTTTTCAGGCATCGCGGTGGGCCTCTCCCAGGGGAGGGGATCCACTCAGATGGAAAGGTCGCATCCTCGTGTCCTCGTCCTCGTCTTGCCTGGGCACCGTTGGGCGCTTTTGAGGTTGCGGGTGCTGGTGGATCAGGTTTCTCTGAGGCACATGTCGCCATGCTTCGCATGTCGCATCGCATGTCGCATCGCATGTGGTCGCATCGAGTGCGGTTGATGGCCTTTGTTGGCCTTTGAGGAGCCCGGGAGCTGCCGAGCACCTGCGAGGTGACGATGCGCTTTCGCCCTCGAGGACGCGAGGAAGGGAAGCTCGGCTGATGGGCCCCGAGGTCCGTAGGTCGCCCTGCGCCGGAGGATCTCGGAGTCGCCGAAGGAATCCACGCCCGCACCCCAAATTGTGGAAGCGCGTTTGTACTGTTGCGAAAGTTCTCTGGACCCGACTCTCCCAGGTTGACTTACTGGATCCAGTCGCTGGAATGGCACTGGGACGTTGTTGCCACCGGGCTGACAGAGGTGCTCGCCGGAAACACCGAACCCGATCACATCCGATCTCCCTGAGCATGAGACATGTCTCCTCGGAGGCACCGTATTCCGACCGACTGCGTGTGGCTGCCTCGCGGATGAGTGCCGGCCTGAGGCTGACCCTCAGCGAGATAAGATCCACGAAAAGAGAGGACATGATAGGACGGGATGCGTGCGAGACAAAAGCCAGTGCGTGGTGTCTAGAGTGGCGCGTGCCAGAGGGCTGCAGCTGCTTTACAGCCCATAAGGATTGCTTCCCGAGGTCAGCTCCAGCAGCACTTGTCGCTTGCCACTGCTGAGGTCAGGATCTTGGGCTTGTTTTTTTTTTTGGTGCGGTTCAGCAAATCGGGACCTGAGTGTGGGAAGACGCCCCGGGCATCTCCCACAGGCAAACGTCTTCTTCGTGAGTTTGCGTATTGAGAGCCGCCAGACTGTCCCGCTCGGCAAGTTAAGAGCGGGGGGGTGGGTCACGAGCATTAGAAGGACGGCACAAGGGAACTGCGAGGCGCCAACCAACTATCAGCGTACAGGTGTCGCTCATGCAGCAAGGCCCTGAACTGCACTTTTTTCCGGCTTCTTATGAATGAAAGAACTGAGAAGCACCGAAATGACAACGTGAGTAGAAGGAGCAAGAACTAGCACAAGTACTCGTAAAACAGTCAGTTGAATGCGCTGCCAAGGCTTGCTCTGACGAGGACGCCTCCGGTGGCTTGGATTGATCTTTCTCTTCTCGCTTCCAATCTCTCGCTACTGTACTGCTGAGTGGTTGTCGTTGCTGATGCTGTCGCAGTTCTGCTGCCTTTTTGTAGGTAGGTTTGTTCGTAATATGATGATACCGCTGACTCCGCTGTTGTTGTCGTTAGCAACATTGCTACAGCTACGACTACTGTTTCCGTTGTCACGTTTGTCAATGTTGTTGCTGATAGAGAAGAGATTTGGCGATAGTCAATAGTTGTAGCCATGGCAATCTTGATCAGCAAAGGAAGGGCCGGAAACACAAATGTAACATGTGAAATGTGTAAAAGTTGTAGTCGTCATGACGCCAGAATGGGCATCTAGGCTGGATTGTCCGATCGACACACCGATATGCAATATGTGGCGGGGTTTCTAGTCGCAACTGACGTTTATGACGTTGCCGATGCTGCCCGTGATAATGGTCATGAAGACGGTATCCAGCTTGATGCTGCGTCATGATGCTATGACCACAGTGCTGCTACTGTGCTAGGCTGCTAGAGGCCGTCATCTCAGAAGTTTGCATGCTGGCGAAAACAAGAATGACCATGACAATGCTAAGAGAGGAGTAGCAACAGTGGTGGAAGCAACGACAAGTGGCAACACTTGTGCACAGAGGTTTCAGAAGTAACATGGTCAGAATCCTGATAGTCATCATCATCATCATCATCATCATTCATCATCATCTCCATCCTCATCCCCGTCCTCATCCTCGTCGCCATCACCACCGCCGCCGCCACCCACCGGCATGCTGGTGATGTCGTCGAGGTAGCTGCAGCTGGAATGCAGCCTCCCTCTCCGAGGTCCTGTGGGCTCTGATGGGGCATCCAGATTCGCAGCAGCCGCAGCTTGGGCAGAAGCTTTGAAGAGCCTGGCGGAGGCCGGGCGTGGGCTGATGTCCTGATGCTTTCGCATTCCAGTGGAAGCGTGAGGCGGCGCAGCGCAGCTACGAGATGGAAGGCCGGATGTAGTGCTTTCGCTTGTCCAGGCTGTTGCTAAGTCTGCCTTTGTACCTGTCTGCAGAAGCAGCAGCAGCAGCAGCAGCAGCAGCAGCAGCAGTTGTGGTTCGCACCAAGAGCAGCGGCGGAAACTGAAAGTGCACCGTCGGCATTCACGGGGCAGCTCTTGCAGCAGGAGTGCCGCCTCGTGCCAGCGTCAAGCTTCACCAGGTGCGGGAATTCTGAAGATTTCTGAAGCATCCGGGCAGTTCCGACAGGTTTGGCAGCGTGTTGAGTTTTTTTGTGAGAGGCCGTTTCCTGGCTGATGCACGGCTTTCTTTGGCCCGTGCAGCCATTTCCCAGGATACACGGCTTTTTCTGTGGGCGGCCGTCGCCTGCATCTTTCCGCTGTTTTTCCGCTCTGGCAGGATTCTGTTGGCGCTTCGTCTGTTGCCGCCTCACAAGTCTTCCATAAGTCCCTTTGGTTCTACCAGAAGAAGCGACGATTCGAGGCTGTCCCTGCGGCTGCTCGCTGATGCGAAGCCAACGGGCTTTGTTCTGGAGGACCGGGAGAGAAAGGGCTTCCCCCAGCATGGCGCAGCGAGGCCGCCTTGCTGCAGGACCTGGAGAAGGGCGTGCAGGAGCTCGGAGGGCAAATGCCAAGCAAGGCCGGGGGCTCAGTCTCGTCCCGGAGCACGTTGAAGTTCCCGAGCAGCGGAGAGGCTTTGGAAACTGCAACGTCTTCTCGTCTCCTCCAGCGACCCATAGGAGACTTCATGCGGGGGTCCCGCCTCTCCAGAGCTTTGCTGTGGCCCTGACAAACCAGAGGCCAGCCATGGGCAAGGGCTTCCTCCAAACCCTGCTGAATGCGCCCGTGAAGCTGAGAACTGCGCGTCTCCGCTGGACGGAGTTGGGGAGGCCGAGACCGAGACTTCTTGGGAGGTTGGGACACGGGGAGATTTTTCATAGGGGAGACTCAGAAGGCCGAAGATGCGATCGGATGGGCTTCGGCCGCTGCCGATCTCGGCCTCGGCCTTGAACCACGGCCCGTCGGCGTCATGTTTTCCTTCGGATCATTTTCTTCAGCTCAGGTGGATGTGGCTCACAGCTTCCCGCGGGGCCTCTTCTTGGCGGACAGCTCGAAGGCGGTGCTAGAGAAGGCTCGGGTTCGTGGTGGCCGCTGGGCAAAGCTCGTGCCGTGCCGTGGAGGTGCCACCGTCCGGCAGCAGTCTGAGGCTGGCCGCTAGCAGAGACACGTCAGTGTGTCTCAGCTCTGGGAGTCCTCCCCAGGACACAGCGAGTGGAATGCATCGCGCCCGGGCCGTGGTTTAGCCTCTGGCGCCGGCCCCGGATTCCACGAGTCAACGAAGCCCGAGACTGGTCCGCTGTTGCTTATCCGGCTCTCAAAGGCTGCTGCTCGACGTGGACGATGCCAGCCTAGGCTCCATCTTTCGGCTCACTGCCTATCTCTCTCCGCCTGTCTCTCTCGGGCTGTGGGTCAAAATGATTGGCTTGTGGGGGGTCGTCGCGCGCGTGTGTTCTGCGCGCGTCTTGCACGCGTTTTGCGCGCGTCTTGTCTGCGTCTGGCGTGTGTTTTGCATGCGTTGTGTGTGCGTTCTGCATGCCCAATCCAACCCCCCAGCCCCCTTTCGGACCGCCGAAGCGACCCCCAACCCCAATCTTGACCACGCAAACGGGCCCGTTGTGCCTCTCCGTGCCAATCTGTATGAGGGTCCGCCAAGGTCCGTTAAACCGGGCTTTCAGCCATTTGAACCATCCGGGGACCCAACCTAAGGAAAACACCCATTTTTCTGCCAAGTTGGGCATTAAGGGCCGGCACAAACTAGGGGTGTGTGTGGAAAGACGGACCTGGTGGATCTCCGTGCCTCGCTCTCTCTCTCTCTCTCTCTCTCTCTGACCGATGCTATTCATGATCACTGTGGGGGCTAGATTGCATCTGCGCAATTCCTCGGATTCCCTGAACTTCACCGAGCCCAGCCTCTCGGACTGTGGCAGGTGCGCTCGGTGTCCCGAGCCTGGCGGGCGGCTCCACTGGCGTGAGTTCGCAGAGTGGTCTTCACAGGCATCGCGGGTTCCGCCAGTGCCTGTTCGAGTTGCAACCGCTCTCTCTCTCTCTCTCTGCAATCATTTGTCCCAGGTATGTCAATCAAATAGCCGTGGCCGATCCCATGGAGGTCAACCTCCTGGAGTCCAGCTTCGGTGTTGTGTAAGCGGACATCTGCGCTTCCGGTGGAATGCCTCATGCGACAGGGTGCGACTGATCTGACTGAAAGCCGTGATGACTGTGGAAGAGACTGGCTTGGCAGTGCGAGGCGAAGTGCACTTGCATACATCTTCCCCTTCGTCCATAATATCCTCACCCAGTGCAATCCACGAGCACCATGTCATCGACTTCGACTGCAACTTCTGCGGAACCACATGCCGGCGGAACCGGCAACATATCCACCTCCAGCAGTACCGCAGGTTCCAGCATGTCAACAGCGTCAACGACCCGCTCTTCCACGTCAACTTTGTCAACGACTCCCTCCTTCAACTTTGTTGTTAGATGATACGAATGAGGTTGTTGAAAAGGTCGATTGGGAGGAATCCTTCTCGAGGATGCTTCCACCAGCACTGCAGCTTGTGGCGCTTCTGACAGCCTTTATTCGCCTCGCCATCACCCTGCATGATCCGAACGCGAGGAAACACCTCGAACGAAAGCCGCTGCATCAACCCGGCTGAATCTCTGTTCCTCTGAGCGTTTCTGATGTCGGGTGCGGCAGTTGGGCTCAAGCGGCGGGGCAGAGGAGGGAATAGACTGCCGTGTGCTACATAAAGCTAGGCTGATGGCGGGCCTGGGCATTCCAGCACTCAAGCAGCAGATATGGTATAGGGTATTTTCAGAATTGAATACCAGTACTAACCTCCTTCGAGATTCGTATCTAGGTTGTTACCATGACCTCGGTTTTAGCTTCTATGGTCTATCGCGGTTCCTACTTCATTCGAAGAGTAATGTCGACTGTTTATGCCACTGTTGCCATCGCCTCTGTAAGCTCTTGCTGCTGTGGCAGCATCTGGCTACTACCATTGCTCTGCTGCTACTCTACTGTTACTGTTCTCGCTGTTTTGTTGGAATAGTCTTAACTCTGGCAATATACAGCAAGCTAGCAGAAGTCATGAGACCATCACATGTTGACATGAAGCCGGCAACCACAGTGCAGCAGTCATTTGGTTACACCATCATCATCACGACGATCATGTTCATCGTCGTCATCATCTTCGTCACCATCACCATCATCATCATCGGTACAAATGCAGTAAAACCAGGGATAGCAGATGTAAGAAATCACGCTGCTCATGCTGGAGGTCACGATGGTGGACGCCTTGAATCACCATTACTTGTGTGATATTGAGCGTTGATGGTGCTGTTGTTGATGGATATCGTCCTTGCAATGGCTGTCTTGTTGATAACCATGACATGCTTGTGGCACTCGTCGGGGCAGCAAGATGTTGAAAGATGGTCACTGGAATAGCCTGCAGAGGTCAAGCTCCTGCACGAGGGCATTGGCCACACGGTCACCTGCGAGCTCAAGACCGGTCGCGGCCTCAGAGGCGTACTTGCACGCACACGCACACACAGAGAAATCGTATTTTCCTCTCCCGCCTATGGGTACACAACACCTTCAGGCGAGATGTACCGCGGTCACTTGATGAACTGCGAGGCGCGCACTTGCATCCTCATGGGCTCTCAGTACAGTCTCCTACTGTGCCAGGACAACATGAATGCCATGTTGGAGGGTGTTACTGTCACAGGTCGCGATGGGAAGGTTATAGCCTCGGCTCCGCGGTTCCGGCCTTCGGTCATGGTGCAGTCTGAAGGTCACAAATCTGGAGCAGGTCTACCTACGGCCACGCTCTCAGCGAGGCACGTCATCAGCATTGCTTTGGCCAGTTACTGGTCTGCGCCAGGGGCTCGCAGATTCGATACTTCATCCTCCCAGAGTCTTAGCTGCAAGCGCACTCTTCGCCGTGGGCACTTTTCCTGCTCCTGAAGCACGAAGCTCACATCCGAAGCCCGCCTCCGCCCTCAGGACATGCTTCGTCACGCGCCCATGTTCAAGAAGAAGGCCAACATCGCCAGCTTCGATGTGTAGACTCTCGAGAGTTGCCACTTTCAGGGCCGTGGTGCTGGTCGCGGTGTCTACGGCCCTGGTGGCAAGGCCGGGCGGTGGATCTCTGACCTTCGAACCGTTCTGGATCATCTTCTGGTCGTTTTATCTTTGCATGACTACGTGTCACACTACGTTACATGCTTCTGATGCCAGGGACGTGGCAAGGGCCTGGCTGCTCGTGCGCGAACCGCCGCCGCGGCCAGCCGGAAGTAAACGGTGAGAGGCCCGGACCATGGCCCAGATGAAACAAAGTTTGGGGGGTGTTGGGGATGTGTGGGGTGCAGAAGGCCCGATCCTGCAGCCTACATCCCCTGCGACATGCAGCGCCTTGGCTTGGTGGCGTATAGCAGAAACATCACAGTGTCACAGGTGCCATTGAGGTGCTGTGGTTTTTGTGATTTCGTCAGGAGAGTGATGCAACAGCTGGCTGCTCTGCAGCGCAAGAAACTGTTGAATGTACTTGGTGCCAACGAAGTTTTGACGAACAAAACCTCAAATCGCCGACTGAGCGCAGTGCACATATGAGATGGATGTCAGTAGCGCGAACGTATCGGTTCACAAAGCATAGGAGGCATGGCGAGCCGGGCCAGTATTAGAGTTTCGGAAAGCTTCGCAGCTACTGGCGACATCCATCTGGGAGCCATCGGGCAACGGGGGCGAAGCGGAGCTATGCGGCGTTGCCCTGCTGCGAAAGCGCAAAGTTATCGCAAACAGGGCGAAGGTACGGCTCCTTGCATGTCGTAAACGTCTGGCATTCTGTGCTCTTTTCGGACGTGACCATGTGACCATTCTAGTGTCTGCAATGGATCAAGCTGCACCCGGTAATTACACAGTGCGGAACGGACATGCCGCCGACAAGAGAACCAGCAAAAAGGCAGCTGGCATGAACCCATCGCCGTTTCGCAGCGGTCGAAGAGAAAACCGACATAAAGACAGGATCCTAAGTCCGAGCCAAATCCGTGAGTGCGCAGATGGGCCCCTGATGGCTTAGCCATGGAGCAGGAGACCGAGAAAGAGGAGACCGCGGCCTCGGTGGCCTCGGTGGCCTCCATAGCCTCGAAGGAAGCGGAAAAAAACGGAGAAGCCCAGGGCCAAGCCCAGGGGGGCCAGGCCCAAGGAGAGGCCACGGCAGAGGCGGCAGAGGCAGAGGCGGCAGAGCAGGCGGTGCTGCATCTGGCGCCCCACAAGGGGATTTGTGATGTGCTCCACTTCTCAGCGGATAGAAGTCGGCTTCTCACTGCAGGAGCTGATGGCCGACTGGCGTGTCTCGAGACGAAGGAGAAGGAGACCTCCATGAGCAGAAGTTGGGCGCAGAAGATCACGCACAGCCTGAGGGTGACTGCAGCTGCTGTTTCCAGCGATGCACGGATGTTGGCTGTTGCAGAAGAGACGGCCTCTGGATTTCAGGCATGGGTCCATCTGCTAGACGCTAAGGGACGCATCGTTCAAGGACAGAAGCCCCGAATTGCGGGCAGGTTTACTTTGGACATCCGTCACCTGTCGTGGCACCCCGGCTTGCCCTACCTTTGTATTGCGACCGACGACGGCAAGGTGGACATCTGGCATGAGAGCAAAGGCCGCAAGCAACTCTTCAAGGCCGGAGGCCCTGGCGCTGCGGGCGGCGTCCGCTGTGCCTGCTTAGACGACAAGGCGGAGAAGATCGCCGCGGCCTTCGCTTCAGGAGACCTGGCTGTGGTGGATGTGGAGACCTCCAAAGAGCAGTTTCGTTCCAAGCTTTGGCCCAAGAGTGTGAGCGGCTCGGAGCGGCTTTCCATGGCATGGGCTCCCGACGGCCTCTCGGCCAAACCCTGATTCTGTGCCGGCGCTTCAGCGCCTCTTCCCTCTGCCGCCAGGCAGCTACCTTGCACTTCCGGGGGAGCAGCTGCTGGCCTGCATGCCGGTTCACATGCTGCCGCTGCACGCAGCTTATCGCAGCTTTGTTTTTTGAGGTCTGTCCGGCTCATGTCGAGAGACTTCAGCAAGGAGATGGTGCAGCTGGAAGGTGCTGGAGCAGGGCTCCTTTCCATGGCACAAATTTGAGAGCAGGTGGCCACCGCTTCTCCACGACAATCGCGTCTTGGTCTGCGGCCCATCCCCGTTTTGCAGCAGTGCAGCTGCCGTGGTGGTGTGATGCAGTGGCTGCATTCCTGGTTCAGGTCTCCGTCGGGGCATGTGCTGGTCAGTGCATCTGCAGAGGCCCTTTCGGCTGCCATTTTGCTCCAGCCTTGGTCTGATTGAAGTTATAGTGTGCCGACAGGCGGTGGCAGTGTGGGCACATCAGCGCTTACATCGAATCATCCGCTTCACCGTGGGCGGCCCGTTGTTCTGTGCCCGTGATTATTGTGCTGTCGTTCCTTGGTTGATGACCGTCCCAAGAGGTGGAGCCATCCAGCATTGCGTTTGTACCTGAGAAGATCTGAGACGGGTTTGATCTGCCACCCCATGTGCGGCCGTCGTGGATGCGCTCTTGTGCTGCATGAGTGCAGTATGAACACGTTTAGGGAGCTGAAGCCTTGCCTTGGAATCCGGCAAGGTGGGGGGGCTGCGACTTCATTGCGGTGGGAACGCAGGCCCCGGCTTTGTCAGCGACATCGAATCCGGTCTTCCAGTGCCTTGCTGCGCAGGCGGGTCACTTCGCCCAGCTGCAGGCAGGAACTCGATTTGGTCGTACAGTCAACGACTCTTCTGAGAACGAGGTGCTGGTTGAGGGTTCGGCAGACAAAGACCGCACCGCAGCCTCCTTAGCCGCCTTGGGCCTCGGCCAACTGCTCCGTCCGCCCGAGCTCTGCCGCCGAGGCCGCGCCGGTGGATTCCCAGGCAGCGTTCACAGGGTTCACGCGGTGCGGTTGTGGGACAAGCTGCTTCGTCAGGCTGACGCCAGGGACTCTCAAGTCTCCCAAGAGACGCTACCGAGCGCCCCGAGCCCCACGCAGGACACAAGCGAGCAGCCAGAGGCACAGCAGGGCCAGCTGGGTGTGCAAAAGGCGACGGAAGCCAAGGAAGCTCCGAAGCAGCAGCGCTTTCAGCCTGGGGCCACGCTCAAGGGTCGTCGGCGCTTCCTTGCTTGGAACGGTTGCGGCGCACTGAAGCTGATGCTCCCATCATCGCGGTTGGGCATGCGACCCCAAGGGGCCCAAGTGGAGGTGGACTACCACAGCTGGAGGGACCCGACAAGCGTTCGCAGCTTCAAGATTGAGGAGAACGTGGAATTGGGTGCGATCGGTCCAAATCTGTTCGCCCTCGGGAGCAATGCGTGTGGTAACTCTACAATCGCAGTTCATGTGGCCAGTCCGTGGCAGCAGGCCTCCTTCCGGTGCACACTGGCACTCGACGAACGTGCAGAAGCATTGGCGATCAGCAGTAGCTTCGTAGCAATCGTCGTATCGCCGCAGCGCTACTTGCGAATCTTCACGCCGAGCTTCGTTCCGATCGGAGTTCTTTCCTTGGCTGGTGACATCGTCTCGATGGTAGCTCACGGGGATCTGCTGCTCGTCGTTTTTCAACCAAGGCTGAAACGCGAGCCCAATCTTCGCTTCATGCTCCTGAATGTTGACAGAAAGGAGAGGATGGAGGCTGGGCAGTTGCCGCTGTCGGAGCGTTCCACGCTGAAGTGGATCGGCTTCAGCGCCGAGGCGCAAGCCCTCAGCCTGGACTCCAAGGGGGTTCTGCGCATGCTGTGTCTGCACGGTGCTGGGGAGAGCTTCGGTGGCAGCTGGATCCCCGTGGCAGAGCTAGAGAAGCTCTGGCCGGTACAGGCCGAAGATGGAGCCTTGAGTTGCGTTGAAGGTGAGCCGAAGGTGGGTCCGGGCTATCGCTTCAAGAAGATTCCTTTCAAGCTTCCTTGCGATGCTCCCGTGGAGACCTTCTTGCGGCAGAGCTTGCTGGCCACGCATCGGGCCCAGGCCACTTTGTGTGGTCTCCTGCCTACCGCCGGCAAGCAGAGCAAGAAGCGATGCGCAAATTCCGGAGCGGCTCTGAGTCTGCTCCGGATCTTCCTGGAGTCCAAGGAGGAGGAGCTGGCCATGGATGTGGTAAAAGAGTTTCTGTCCAGAGAGAGCAGCAAGGCCTCGGAGCTGGAGGAGGCCTCGGCCGCTGCGTCGGCAGCCAAGCTTGAGAACCTCGCGGCCCAGCTCGCCCAGCTCGCACAACTTGCGAGTGCCCAACCGAGCGCCCAACCCGCCCTCAAGGCCCGAAAGCTCTGAGCATAGGAACAAGGGGTTTGTTGGCTCGTATGCCATGGAGTGTACAGGAGTCGTCACGTGCTTTTTCAGGGGAGGGGTGAGGCGCTGACTCCCGAGCCAAAAGAAAGCATCCCGGCCATCACATGCCGTGAGTGTTACTGCGTAGCCCGTTGTGCGGGCGGAGGGGGCGCCCTCGTTTGTGAGGCCGTTAGGTAGCGGGGGCGTTCCAGAATTTTCCCAACTTTCCTTGCCCCGTGCTCTAAACCTGATTCTTGTGCCGGTTGCGGTCGTAAGTCATCTTTGCATCATGTCGCATGAGACCCAACGTCAGGTTGGAGGTGTAAATAGGTGTAACAGCAATCTGCGCCTGGCTCGTCCTTTGCATTGATCCAGGGAGCACTTGGAGCCTTCGGTCATGGTTCGTGCATTCGTCATGCCTTTCGTAGACATCCAATCGGCATTCCTGGCTTCTACCGGCCTTGTTTAGAAGTGGACAGCAGCCCTCGGTTTCGCACGAAGCATGACGTTTCTCCGCAGCTAGGCTCAATGGCCGGAAAGTCACTCACTCACCCAGTCCTCTAGCCCAAACCTTGAATTAACCATAGGCCGTAGCCATCGGAAGTTCACAGGGTCTGCCCAGTTTGGTCACAAGGCCACAAAACGAACTCCAGAAGCCATGACCTTGGCGCTTCCGGGCCAGGAGCATGTGCCAAAATGGTACGGGTCTCGCTCGCTCCCGGACCCCTTTCACGTCCCCCGGATTGCAACTTGAGGCTCCTGGACGACCTCAAGAAGCAGCCCAAAAGCACCACCAACACCACATGCGAACTGCGGGTGATGGGAACTGACGAGGACGGGCTGCCTCCTGTGACTTGATCTTGGAGCTTTGCGAGCAGCTTGATAATGTGTGCTTGGTTGAATTCCGAGTTTCACATCCAAAGCCCTGATACATATTGAAACCCTAGACATTTTGGCTCGAAAACTTGGCAGGGAAGCGGAAGTGAACTTGGGAACAGCCTCGACATAAAGTACAGATCATGTTGCGATTGGGCGAGCGGACTTTGCAGAGGCTTAGCCGCCGCAGCGCCGCGAAAGCAGTCCGTGGGCTGATTGTGGCCTCAAGACCCAAAGCCACGTTGGCCACAACGCACCAGGCCATTCCGACGTTACCACCACGGGTCTTCGAGGACCCAGCCAAGACTGGAGCTTCGCGCAGCAACTGGGAAGAATGGATGGTCAACCTGCGCGGCGAGGACGCCTGGCTGGCCGGTCCTCGTGACCTCTCCTGGTATACCGGCCAGCCGCCTGTGCCAGGGCTATGCCCCGGAGTGTCGCCGGATGGGGCCATTCGGGCATTGCCCATGCCCAATCTGAACAAGCTTACCCGGAAGCAAGCGCAGGAGTACTTCGACAACTCCTGGACAATGCTCGAGGTGCTTTTCGCTGGCTTTAATGGCGAGGAGCCCTTCTACCGTCCTCCGGTGCATGGCTTGCGGCATCCGCAAATCTTTTACTACGGACACACTCCCTGCCTCTACATCAACAAGCTGCGGGTGGCTGGAGTGCTGAAGGATGCAGTGGACCCGTACATGGAGTCGATCATGGAGGTTGGAGTCGACGAGATGCTCTGGGATGACATGCACAAGAACGACATGGTCTGGCCGACTGTGAAAGAAGTCCAAGAGTACCGGAAGAAGGTCTACAAAATCGTAAGTGAGGTCATCGCGACTCATCCCGATCTCGAGGATAACAACGGCACTACACCGGTGAAGATCACCTGGGATCACCCTTTCTGGTCCATCTTCATGGTTCATTTTTCATGGGCGTGGAGCACGAAGCCACGTCGAAACCAGCGTCCTCTTCCGGGAGACACCCAGCCTGATGCAGGTCCCCGCATCCCCCAGGCTGCACCCCTCGAGCCTCCAGTCGGCCCGAAGCCTTCGGCGGGAGGGCCAGGACTTTCCAGAGAGATGCTGAGCACCGGCGAGGCAGTAAAGCTGGGAAAGCCGCGGGACTTTCCCAGCGCTGGGACAACGAGTATGGCCATCGCAGCGTGCAGGTGCCCGACTTCAAGGCCAGCAAGTACATGATCACGAATGGTGAGTTCTGGCGCTTCGTGACGTCCGGCGGCTACCGTACTGAGAAGTACTGGTCAGAGGACGGATGGAACTGGCGCAAATACCGGAACATGAAGTGGCCCTTCTTCTGGGTCCAAGATGGGCCACAGGGATCCATGCGGTTCAAGCTTCGGACCATCTTCGAGGAGATTGATATGGTCTGGAGTTGGCCTGTTGATGTCAACTACCATGAGGCTGGGGCATACTGCACATGGATGTCGGAGCAAGACGGGCTGGCAGATAGCCCTGAGGCGTACCGAGTGATCACAGAGGCCGAGCACCACCTCATGCGCCATCCCGAAGCGCGTCCTGAGAACATGGCCTCCAGGGCCTACGATCGGGCGATGCACGCAGGCGGCGCAGAGTATGCGTCGAGCAGTTCAGAGGCGGCCAACGCCAACCTGGCCTATGCCTCACAGTCCCCTGTCGATGAACTTCCGGCATCCCCCACTGGCCACCACGACGCCATGGGTAATGCTTGGGAGTGGACAGAGGACCATTTCAATCCTCTGGATGGCTTCAAGGTTCATTATACCTACGACGACTTCTCCACGCCGTGCTTCGATGGACGACATCACATTATCATGGGCGGAAGCTTCGTCAGTAAGTCCGACAATGGTGCCTCCGGGTTTTGTCGATATCACTTCCGGCCACATTTCCTTCAGCACTCAGGCTTCCGACTGGTTTCGTCATCGTCGCCTCCTCCGGCCACGAGACTGGATGCCCCCTTCATGCAGGGCGCCGACACCGAGCAGGCTCCTCCAGCCTCCTCCGCCGCCGCGGGGACCGGCGCAGCGGTAGCCGGCTCTGGGGGCTATGAGACGCAACGGCTGGTGGATCAATACCTCGGGCTCCACTTCCCGGCCTCGGTACTTGGCTCTGTTGACCCGATTCTGGGTCACCCGTCCGCTCCCGAGCATGCGCTGCGCTTCCCACAGCGCGTTGCCAAGATGCTGGGGGAGGCCGCAGTGACTGGAAGAGGAGGCAACCTCCGGGCCTTAGACATTGGCTGCGCAGTGGGTGGATCCTCCTTCGAACTGGCAGCCAGTGGGTTCAACGAGGTCTTGGGCATCGACTTCAGCAGTGCTTTCATCAACGCAGCCAACAGGATGAAGGCTGGCGAGGAGATTCGCTTCAAGCTGCCCATGGAAGGAGAGCTGGAGACTGAAATCACACGGCGCACGAAGCCAACGTGGATGCGGAAGTGCGTCAGCGGGTGACTTTCCGCACAGGCGACGCCTGCAGGCTGAAGGACGAGGTCGGGGAGCTAGGCCAGTTCGACGGTGCCCTGCTTTTCGACAGATTTGTAGTGATGTTTGGTCTGAATAGTCTCTCACAGTACTATTCGGCGTGTGGACAAGCTGATTACTCTTGAGCAGAGCTCCCAAGTTCATCGTGTATATACCACGACTCAGCAGCTAGCTTGGTTCACAAGACGGGCGGTTGCAAAATCACCACTCGGCAGCTAGCTTGGTTGGCAAGACGGGCAGCTGCAAACGATACATAGTAGACCATATGGTTAATGCATATGTCTACCAGAGCAGTTTTTGTTGCCACAGTGTTGTCTCTTCGTGTGTTAGAGTCGGCCTTGGTACGCACAGTCATGCCATTCTGTCTTGCTTGGTTTGCGCGACGGGCAAGTTTTGACTGGCTCTGCATGGAGTTTTCTGACGGACATAAGTA
Source organism: Symbiodinium sp. CCMP2456 (assembly GCA_905221635.1). Lineage (NCBI taxonomy): Eukaryota > Dinophyceae > Suessiales > Symbiodiniaceae > Symbiodinium > Symbiodinium sp. CCMP2456. Next base: position 67,561 of record CAJNDV010011181.1, read on the forward strand.
GAAGCTCTTCACTTCAACGGAGCCAAGTGTCTTCGGAACAACGTCTTTCGACGGACCTGGTCATTTCATCATGGGGGCATCTCAGAGTCTCTTTGATGGAAGAACCTCCAGGGAACCGCACCAGACTGTTCCAACCTACAGGTGGCACAGTTTGCTGTGCTCACTTTCGTCCTACACTTCCCTACCGAGTGAACTCTATGAGTTCGCAGTCAGCTTGGTTTCAATGACGGGCGGCTGCTAGAGCGAATGCCCGAAGCATCCCGAAGTCATCTCACCTCGTTAAGCCCCAAACCTTCAACCGCAAGCAGACTGAATTATCGGACCTTCGGGCATTTGCACAGTTTCCTTCTTGCGGGCCCTTGTCAAGTGCCTCTTGGCCGGATCGACCTTCAACTTGAGATCACCGTTCTCGAGGAGCCTCCAAGAATTGTCACAGGGCTTTATGTTCTAATGTGTTCATTCCTTTTTTTTTTTGGCTGTTGGGGTTTGTTTCCGGCCGCGGCCGTTGATGGCGCTTGGTTGGCGCGACGGCTCCCGAGGTGCGAGGAAAGCTCGAAGCATCTTCACGAGCCTCGATTGGGCTGGTTTAAGAGGGTTTAGGGTTTCGGGTTTAGGGTCTTGGGGCATTTTGGGGCATTTTGGGGCATTTTGGGGCATTTTGGGGGGTAAGGGGGTTTGGGGGCGGGTTTGGGGGAGGGGCGGGTAGACTTCCTTGAAAAGGCCTTACTGGTATCAGGTCCTTGTCACAGGCATTGAGGCCCCCCACCCCCTCCCCCCCGACCCCCTTTGAGTTTAGAGTTTTGAGTGTATTCCCGTACCATCATTCATCATGCTACCAAAGACTCCATGGCTCTGCCTGGCAAGTGGAGGGCTCGTTTTTTCTTGTCAGCGACTTAGGTGCAGGTCGACGTCGGAAGTGCCAGCCATCGGCGTACGAGATATCTTTCTACGCCATGTGCAAGGGAAACTCGAGGAGCCTGCAATATAAACCCCCAGATGCTTGACCAATAGACTGAAGGAATCTGAGGGAGCAGGCACTTCTGGCTTTTTCACGACGGTTGCAGCTGATTCGTTGGGAGAGCATCCTCTATGTTAACGGGAGAAAAACCTTGATTAAAGTTGAAGGAATGAGTCCGGCAAAAAAGGAGACGTCTCTCCCTACCGGTATGTGCTTTTCGGAGCGAGCTGCTGTTGCAGCGGCAGTGGACGCTACTTGTAGTGGATTTCTCAGGCTTTGAGGGCTCTAGGAGTTGTCGGCCCGAGACAGCGATGCTACTACCGTCGAAGGCGATGGGAGTGTCCGTATAGAAAAGACACTATACCTTCTGGTCTGAAGCTCCTGCTGTTGTTGTAACAGGAGCGAGGTTTTTGAGGGCCAGATCTCGCTCGTAGTCCAGCAATCGACGGAACGAGACTGCTTTTAGGGATGAGGGTCTTCCGAGGCCTCAAACCTCAAGGCGTCGAGCAAGAACGCCACAAAGCTAGACTCTCCACTTCCAAAACCTGCTGGCCACGCGAGCTCTGGGCCGCTCCAATAGGCCGAGAGATCACCGTTTTGCGGGCCCTTGTAAAGTGCCACTTGGCCGGATCGATGGCATGCCCGCGAAATTTGTTCCGGTAGATCTTATGCAGCTCTCAAGGCACATGTGCAGACTCCTGCATCGCCAAAATGTTGGGCGACAGCGTCCGTCCACAGTGCCAGATGCAGACGCACATAGACATTCAATGGGATGTCGGCCCGAGACAACGTCCATACATGCATTTGTTGTAATTGTTCTCGTTGGGCTTCGCTCAGAGCAACGTGCAGGTCATGACGTGCCCCGTGAAGCAGAGTACTTCGGCCCGCGACTTGATGGGTTGGAATAGGCAAAGAGAGACATGGAGCTTGCCTTGGGGAGGTCCTGGAGATCAAGATGTTCTTGGCCATGAAGCCGTAAGCTCGGTAGTGCTAGTGCTCACCGAAATAGCTGTGAGAAGCTGCGTGACGTGTCCTTGGCCTGGTCCCCACAGCAGGCTGGGCATCGATCCTGGCGTCATGAGCGTGGTCACGAAGCAGGTGCCTGCCGCTGCGCGATGCGCGAGGACTTCCGGGCGCAAGGGGCACGGCGGTTGGGGCCTCGTGCAGGGCTGCTCCTGGCGTATCCAAACCGATTCCGAGGACACGAGCGACAGTGGGCAAAAGTGGGGTTGGATGATGGACCTGTCTTCGTGCGATTGTACTCGAAGGAAATAGCTCGGAAAGTGATGGTCAAGGGCATCAAGTCCTTCAAGCGCGAAAGACACAAGTGGCCGAGCGCTCGAGAGCATCCCGCTGCGTCCTGCTTCCTGGTGTTCGCCCCCAGCGCCAGGCCCAGCCCGATCGCCATCATCGGCACCGGCCACGCAGGGCTGCGCCAGGCACCGGGGAGCCGGAGTTCTACTTCTGCTGCTTCTGCTTCAATCGCGGAGAGGCGATGTTCTTCTTGAAGCACAAGGAATACAACTTCATCGTCTACGACCGGAAGGCACGCCTCCAATGTAGACAAAGTGGCCCAGCCTGAAGTGTAGAGGCCCTGGTTGGAGGGACCTCCTGGATCGACCAGGTTCCAAAATACTCCGCTTGTGTTGCCAGTAGGTCTTTGGAAAGGCCAACCTTTGCCCGACTTGGGGAGGCCAACACGACATCCAAGCTTCAAACGGAGCTCGGAACGTACCATCTCCAATACGACGAGGCGTGACACCCACAAGGCCAGCTCAGCAGCTGAGCCACAAGGAAGCCGCAGCGTGAGGACAATCCTGTTCCCAAGAACATGAGCACCTGGCCCTCGACGGCTGAGCTCTTGCAGCTTGATCCGAATTCAATACATTCAGGATCTGTCAGTCGCAGGTTTCATTCTGGTTGTTCTTGTGATTCGGTGGAAACTTCATGCTGGGGGCACTGAGGCAACACTTCCGGGAAGTGTCCGAGGAGTACGGAATCATGCCGTCACGGCCTCAAGAAAGTCTGGCTCGTCACTGACAGCATCACGCTTAAGGCGGCCCCCTTGACCAGCCCCGGCATGCCAAGGTATTGCAAGATGTGCACCAACATCAAGGAGATAAAGATCAAAACCGGCACGAAGCAGGAGGTGCAGGCGGAATCCCGGCTCAAAGTCTCCGATTGGGACCTCAGGATCGGGTCGCCCGAGGCTGGCGGTTTTGGGTTCTGAGGATGCTCTCCCCCTCTCCTTGCGAAGCCCAGGAGATGCAGCAGAGGGGCTGGTGACCCGGCGGCGTTGTTGAGGGTCAGCATGACAGCTTTCCTTTCCTTGGGGGCCTCATCTGGGGGGTAAAGGGAGTTGAAGGTTTTCTGGCGCTTCAGGGCCCAGTAGCAGGGCATAACGCTTAGCATGAGCAATTGTGTTGTGGGCCAGGGCGACGCAAACCTACACCCTCACGCTGGAGCCGACCGACGGCACAGGCCACGTCACGGACGTCTTCTCTTACAAAAATGTTGTCGTGGCTGTCGCCGGCGTCAGAGATGCCAGCCAGGCGATGGCCGGGGTGACAACATTGGCGCAACAGGCGCCCCTTGCGAGGATGCCGCATACCCAGCCCGTTTGTGTTCTGATGACTGCCATTCCACGCCTTGCTCAGGTGGATCACAGCGCGGTGATCATGTATCCTGGGAACCTCACAATCCCAAAGCGGTGTGAGCTTCCCGGAGAGGCCTGGATCGCCTCGCTCTGTGGACGCTATTGGACGCTTGTTTGAAGACTGCAGAGGACACCTTTGAGGGTGAGATCTCCTATGCCATCATGAATGACTTTGCTGCTCGGTGCAACTTTGACAGGCCTCCGTCTTCGGGATTGGGGTTTCACCCCCCCTTATCATTCACCCTGATGCATCGTCGCTTTGATCGTTCGCCATGCTGGAGTAACATCGTTGTCTGTCGCCGGACACCCACGCGGTCGCCGCCCAGGACTATGGCAAGGTGACGGGCAAGCAGGTGGTGTGGCGCTTGGTGAAGATTCAGCTAGCTAGCACGTCCCAACAGCAAGAATCCCATGCAATGGCCTGAACTTCCTAAGCCAAGCGTGGGGCGGTCGCTTTTCACAGCTTTGTGAGATTGCCTGTCCCAACTTCAAACGACAGGGAACACTTCAAGTTGCAGAGTGGGCAGTTGCCCTCTGGCTTAAGCCTTGAGGATGGTACAATGTTGTATTGTGACTGCCTGTCGGAAATTCATGATGACAAGGTATTTCAATGAGGTCCAGAAGCAAGCAGGTGTCTTGAGTTCTATCTGCCCAGAAACGAACTTGGCTGAGAGTTGACTCTTGTTTTGCGGCATCGGAATGTTAGGTTTGTGTCACTGAAAACTTGAGGCTTGCTGTCGCGTAGCAGAGTCAGGAGAGACTTGTCGTGTACAATCATCAACCAACTCCGATTTCTCCAAGTGTTTTTCCGCTCGACGAAGATAAGAAGCAAACAGGCACGTTCAACATGCCCTTCCTGCACGAGATAGAGCCAGATAGAGTTGAGATAATTGGCTGGAGCACCCAGCCGAGGCCGAAGCTACCCGCTCAACTGCCCTAAAGATCGACCGAAAAAACCTTTCGGGCCCATCTCTTTGCATCAGGCGATTCTGGGCCATGGTGCTTTCGCCGTGGAGAACCTCCGGACGTGCATGGAGTTTTCCTGTCGCCAGGCACGGTTCTGACGGGCACTCGTGTGAATGCAATCATATCTTTAATCAGTTCTACGAGTACCCCTCGCAGCTGCCGGACCGATTGAACTGCAGCAATGACATCTTCACTTCCTTCGTAGACTCTGGCCCCTGGTTCAGGCCTACATGGTTTGCCGGAGGAAGAACCTGGCATGCCCTCGAGCGTCTCGCCTGCGCCGGTGCGCGGTTCATGTTCCACAGTGCCCCAGTGCCCATGTTGTCGTGTCTGCAAGCCATATTCAGACGACTCTTCATCCTCATGAGAACGCCTGTCATGGCCGCAAGAATAAGTCACGAGGTCGTGTCGTGGTTTGCCCGAGCCTGAACTGCAGCCGACATGCACCGCACTGTCTACAAGATCATCAAATGCTGGAAACGCCGGAAGCACCCTTGCTGAGATCAACCAGTCGGTGCATCCAATCAGCGGCAGAGCTCCCAGGTTTGCACAGGCTGGAAGAATATCGATGCACGCTTTCTTTCCCAGGTCCTTTGACGATGAAGTCCTTCTTGCCGATGTACAACCTTCTCGGCTACGATCCCTGGGTGCCTTCCTTTGCTCCAGACATCTTTGGCAGTTGCCATGGGTCCATGAGCCCATGTTGCTGCTGGGCATGATGTGAGCACACCTCGCGGACCACGTGCAACGGTTCAGGTGGGTTCCAGACCCAACTTGCGCTTACTGCAGAAGATGGATGCAGCGTGGTAGTTACAGAGTCCTTCAGGCCACAGATTGTATCATGCACCTGTCAGCACCATGGCATGTCATGGCCCTAGTCGTAGCTTCGGACAGTCGCCCAGTGATGGCTGAAACTTGGAGCCATGGTCGCGCTGGTTCCGTCCGACGTGCTGGCCAGGTGCGCAAAAGACATGAGAGAAGACATGTACAATGCGAGAAAGCGTTTTCGCTTCTTCCCGAGCTTCCAGGCCGCCGTCGAGGGAAGACGGCATCAGCGAAGGGGAGGAGGACGCTGTGCCCCAAACATCCCCAAGCTGTGCTTGGGCGCCCCAGCGCGTGGCGACTGGGAGGATCAGCTCCGGAGATTCGGAGGGAGCTTGATCCAAAGAGTTCCGGGCTCGTGTGATCTTTGTACCTTTGTCGCTTGCGGAGCGGAAGCCGAGCTGGAGGCTGGGGGGCTCTTGAAGCTTCCACAGTTCACGGTGGTGAGTGCTGCAGCTATGTTGCAGCCCCAGTTTGAGGAGGGTGTCTGCGGCATGTGCTGCGCCTCCTGTCGGAAATCAGCATGCCTTGCGCTGCGTGCCACCATTTCATCACGAGGTTCCAGCGTTTCTATTATTGCAAGTCCTTCGCGGAGTATGATGTTCCGATCTTGGAGAGAGGTGGAGAGGTTCCCATTGAGAGATGCTGGAGATTAGTCCAGGGTCGCTCCCTTGCCGCGGCGGCGCTGGTGCTGGCCAGCAAGCCCCCTTGCGGCGTTTGGGGAGCAGATGTGGGGTCTTTGTCACGGCTTCCGCACGATTTGTCACCTGTCTGTCTAGCTGACAGGTTAGAGGAACATCCTCGCAAACTCGTGGAGGTTCCAGCTCTGCTCGGCTATCTGCATTTTCGGCATGATGCGGCAATGACGGAGTAGGACTCCTGGCCTGCAACCGGTTGCAGGTGATCCAGGTTTGCTATCGGGTGAAGATGCGGGAGCTCAAGGCGAGGCTCGTCTCCTTTTTCCGTGAGCACCTGGTCACCTGGGCCATAACATAGTATCATGTGCTATATACTCGTAGTATACTGTAATATAATATACTTTACTGTACTATACGATACTATAATATAAGGCGCCGCGCCATGCTGCGCGCCTTTGCAGGAGGAGGACGGCACGTCTGTCTACGAGGGCAAGCCGCCGCCTGGCCGCATAGACGGGGGCTCAGTCACTGAAGGCTTTTTTGGCTGCCGCCAGGACACCCCAGCTTGATCCAAGCAAGCGTGAGCCGGAGCCCACAGAAAACGAAGGAAAGCGTCAAGCGTAGAGGCCCCCCCTTCTTATCTGGAGCTCTCGCCCCAACGTCCGAGGTTCCACGACGAGAAGAAGGAGGTTGTTCTCGGAGAGCGCCGGATCTTGCGCGAACTCGGCTTCGAGGCGGGGGAAGGGTGGGGGACGTGGCAGCACGGACAAGGACTTGTGAGAGCTGGAGGTGGCACTGCTGTTGGACCATCCCCACAGGTGCATTCATAGATGGGGTCACTTTGGTTGAGGTTCCATCGCCTCCGCAGGTATGCCATCGAATTCATCGAGCACCTCAACCGGCCTGAAGATCTGGCCCAGAAGGCAGCGGCTACTCAGAAGTGTCAGAAGCGTCAACTACTCGTAGGCGAACTGCCTGCATTTGGCGGAAGTCTGGAGGTGTGGAATTTCCTGAACGATTCGATTCAAACCAGCCTCTGCTGTTCGCGAGAGACTTAAAGTGTCGGTGCTCCGAGCACGCTCTGCGCCAGGGGAAGGCCTTAGGGGTTTCACATGGGTGTCACCTCTCCTCGTCCCAGATCTCTGAGGCACCAGCCTCAGGACATTGCCGGGGCTTGCCTCCTCCTGGCAGCCCGGGAGATGAATGTGACGTTGCCGCGGGGAGCTCGGGTTGCACGGCTGCGGAATACATGAGAACTACTATATCTGGGGCTTCCGCGCAGTGACACAGCTGTGGTACATGAGACACCTCAATTCGTCTGTTTCTCCAGAGTGGCATGATGACAAGGTTATGGTCATTGATGTACGATTAAAAACACTGCCAGTGTCCTGCACCATGCTATGTGTGGTGATAGAGAGACTGCAATCTTTGTGCATAGAGCCCCCGTCATGTCAGAAACAGCTCTGCGCCGTGGAGCTCGATCGGATGATCTCCCGAAGAGACTCCGTACGTCGAAAGCATGTAGCCCGTACCAAAAAAAGAGCCCAAAAGACTGCCCGAAGAGGTGGCAACGGCGTACCTGCAGGGCACGGGGTGTCTGGCAGGGACCCGATAGGTGTCTTTTTCCCGTGACTTTAGCAGGTGGTCCGGTTCGCGTGGCTCTCGACTCTCGAAGAAAGTTCGCCACAGGGGCACCAGTGCCGAGCGGAGCTTGCTGAAGAACAGTGGTATGGAATGTGCGCACGCTGGATGTCCTGACTCTTTCCACTCCTGTATGCCCTCCGACACTGCGCCATGTCAGTCGATGGAAGGCGCACCGAAGTAGTGGAGGTGAAGAGCTTGAGGGATCATCATCGGCTCAGTACGTGCGTTAGAGACCTGAAGGGCTCCTTTGAAAGGCTCCTGGAAGGCTTGGGGTTTTGGGGTTTAGGGTTCAGCAGATCCGGATCGAGCAATCTCTAGCCGAGCTTTCGCTATGGAAGGAACCCACCCACCCAAGATTCCCATATCATCAGGAAACCATTCTACTTTTATTAAACTTGAAGGCTGAAATCCTAAGCCCTAAACCCTGAACTCCAAAAATTTGGCGCGCGGAAGGCTTATAGCTTAAGAGCTGACCCAAGGGCCCGCGCGTAAGGGACAGTTGGCTCCGCGGAAGCTGCGCGCACCCTAAACGCGGAAGGGGTTGATAGCGTCAACGGATTGAAAAGCGGTTTTGATAACCGCTCAAAATGGTCCTAAACCCTAAGCGAAAAAACCTGGGCAATTAACCCTAAGCGGCAAAGCCTTTTGCTTTAAATCCTAAGTCCTAAGCCCCAAAGCCTAGAGGTATTAATATAAGCCCCGAGCCTCAATTCCGACGAAGCTATCGCGAGATTCCAACGAAGCGCCGGCTTCGTGGAGCAATTCCCCTCAAGGTTTGGGAATTGGATTGGCTTCCGGATGTTGCCAAGCTCCAGCTGAGACGTAGAGCTCGAAAGCCGCCGAGAGCTCGCGTGCCCAAGGCCAACATCTTGTTAATCCTGCACTGCAATTCGCCCACAACAGACTCTCCGACCCATTCGTCCCTAGCAAACTGACTTGACTTGTAAGACCCGGATTAAGAAACCCTGGCCCTGCCTAAGAGCCCCGAATAAAGGCCCAGGGTTTCCTAATCCGGGTCCTTTATTACATTAGCTTTTGTTCCAGCCCCTCAGTTTCATAAGGTCGAAGCCGCCGTGGCCATGCCCTCGGTTACCATGCAAAAGTATAAAGCATTGCACCGACTGTGCAAAGCCTGTAGGTGGAAGCAGTTCAGCGTTGACATGAAGGCGCAGCCGTACTGCCGTATACTGGTAGTTGAAGATGCCTTCGTTTTGTGCTTCGCCGCATCCGCGCAGAGGACGCAGAGCAGATCGCCGAGGAGCTTCTGAGGCTCTACGAGAAGGAGCCCCCGGAGTTCCTCGATGTTTGCAGGCTCACTGTAGCTTTTGCGGAGGGTCTAGGGCGGCGCGGGCGCGACGGGCTTGTGCAGGCCAAAGAAAGAGGTCGCGCCGCCTGCTACGCCGTGGACGTCACCGCCGCCGATGCTCCTTAAATCGCCGTCCGACGAGCTCTTGGAGGACCTTGGGTCAAGGCAGAGCCGAGGCAGCAACAGGCACCGCAAGCGGGAGGAGCCGCAGCAAGACGTCGAGGAGACGGACCCTGAGCGGCAGGCCGGGCAGGCCGGGCAGGCCGGGACGGCTCGGTGCTCAGAGCTCGCTCTTCGAGCGCCCTCAGGAGAGCATCCCGGAGCCAGGCATTGCCGAAGTACTGGCAGAAGGTGCGGCAGGGTGCGGTGAGTTTCGATCGATAGAGCCGCGAAGCTGAGGAGAGGCCATCCTGGCAGAGATACAGCCCAAAGCAGGCGCGAGTGCCATCACTTGCCCAGAAGAGCACTTCTGCACCTCTGTGCCCAAGTCGCAAGGCTTTGACAAGCCGGAAGACAGGCCGCAAGGCTTCGACAAGCCGGAAGCCGACAAGAAAACCAAGAGCAATGGGAAGAAGGACGGTTTGGGCAACATGGCGGGCCTGTGCATGGCGATGCTTCGGTACCTCGCGTTTAGCGATGACGTGCGGGCCTGCGTAGGAGCGTGCCAAAGAGCGGGATCGTGAGGCTGGGGCCAAGGAGCCGTGCAGATGCTTAGCTGGAAGGATGGTTTCCAAATCGGAGTCAATGCTTGCAGGAACGGCGCCGTGTGCGAAAGCGTGCCAGCAGCGGGGTTCCAAGACCTGCCCTTTCTTGAAGACTGTGCATGGCCAGAGTTGTGTTTCTCAAGCCCTCCAGCGATCTTCACTCGCTGGGGCACTGCATGCGACAAAGGCACGATGTCTTAGCGTGTCGGGACAAGGGAGGTCCCGTTCACAGTGAAACTCCCAGAACCCTGTGTCCAATCGATGAGCAATAGGGCAGAAGTCGGTCTCTTGCTGGAGCCAAGCTTGAGACCCAGAGCACGGCGCGGGCTTTGGTGTGTTCTTCGGCTAAGAGTCTCCTGATGTTGCGGAAGCAGCACTCTTGTTTTACCATGTTGTACTGGCTTTGCTGGGGGCCAAGGAGGTGTGTCAGACGTTGCAAGCAGGGAACAGCCAACAGTTCTTGAAGCTTTGTGGAGAAGCCAGTGCTAAACGATCTTGGTTCGCCGGTCGAAACGAAAAACCTTGAAGAAACGAAAGGTCTTGAAATTCGCTGCTTCAGTGCCATACATCGCCAACATACATCGCCAACAGTCGGGTCGCATGCATGAGTCGTGCCGCATATCCCAGCTTGATGTGTGACCTCTGAGTGCTAGGCAGCTCCCGCAGCCGCAGCCGGAGCCCGAAAAAGCTCGAAAGGAAAGGCTCCGAGGCAACGAGGGCTGCCGATGCACTTCGTTGCGTGGTTTCGGTAAATTCACGATGGATCAAGATGGCCAAGATGGCGGTGTGCTGCAGATGTCACAACTTTGGCGGATTGAAGGGGTTGGACCCACATCCATCCTACAATGTTCAGCAGAATTGGCCAAAAAAGGCAGAACGAGTGAGGCGAGGCCCTGTCCAAGACACTCTTCTCCTGAGCCATGTGTCTAGGAATTCCACACGGGGTATGTGCTGTAACATGAAACGACAAATCCGGTTTCGTGCCCCGGCGGTGTGTCAGGTGGGGCGGAAGGGTCGCCGAGACCGCCGCAAGTGTCAGTCCCTGAGGCTCTGACACCGCTTCTGAGAGGTTGTGGTGACAGCTTGCACTGTTTGGCAAACACTCGTCCCTCGCCGGCTGCCATGAGGTCAAGCTGCAACTGAAAGCGAAAGCGAGTCAGCGTGAGACGCAGCGATGTAAACGGCTGCAATGACTGTCGCGCCGCCTTGGGGAAAACTGGCGATCACGCCAGCTTGCTGTTATCTTGTGGGTAGCGTGATGTTCTGTGTGCTCTGGCCTTCACCGAGCAGGCTTACCATTCGGTGCATGCGAACGAGAAGAGAACCAACGCGCGGGCGCCCACCGCATAAGTTTGGACAGGTCCTCAAAAAGACGGCATGCATCACCTTCCTTGGTTCTAGCTGAGGTGACAATCAACCAGAAGTCTCGCTTCGGAATTGGACCCGCCTGTTGCACTGCCTGAGTGGTGCAGAGTCAGCGGCATTCGCTGACGTGAAGAGGAGATGTGTACTTCGTGGCGAATGCCATGGGGATCTGCGAAGTGGTTGAGGACGAGGCCATACCAAGCAGTGATTCTGAAGGCTGGTTCGATGCTTGCAAGTTCCGCTTGCAGATAAAGCGCGTCAGTGCCCAGCACGTGCACTTGCAAAGCGGTCGAAAGCTGGAGGCATTGGATGTTCACATCCAAAAATGACCTCTTGAGATGCACGCGGCATACGATCAACACCATTCAGGCACAAGTCATCCTCAAGCTGTACGGCTTCAACGGAAACTTCGATGTAGATCGTCTGATGACGCTCGTCTACTTCTGCATTTGATATAGCATTGACTCTGTGTGCGGATTGAACGGCTGTGAACTTTGAAGGAATGTGAAGCAGATGATGGGGTTCTGGCCGGACGAGGAATGGATGAACACTTGCAGGGAGCGTGAGGTATTTTCGAGATCGAGAATCGAGAGCATTTGAGCCTGCACTCTCTGCTTCGATCGTGTCAGCATTGCTGCTTAAGTCTGTTGAGGACGTCAATCCACTTGCAGAATCCGCATGAAGATTCTAAAAAACACTGGTCAACATACGTAGGTACGCTTTAACGAGGCTCAACCGTGCTGCCCAGTCCTTCGCAGGACTTCCGACGCTACCTGATCGCCGAGCCCATCGGCGTGCTACGCTCAGATCGGAACCTGCGGAGTGGTGGGACACTTGGAGGTTCATGGGTAGTTATAAGTGGGGTTATAAGTCGCCTAATATGGGTTATAATTATAGTTACCCTACTTATAACCTTACTTATAGCTACCCATGAACCTCCAAGCAGGGTCTACGGACTGGTTGATTCTGGTGGTCGCCACGCCGAGGTGAACGCAACCAACTTCGGAGGCACCAGCTTTTCGCCGGGAGTGCGGGTGTGGGCCGGGGCCCCTTGGAACAGCCAGTGACATGACATGGGGGGAATCTGGGGTTTGGGGCACAGAATCTTCGTTTTGCAAGGTTGACTTCGGCGCCTACTTCCTATGGTGAACCCACCAAGCCACGAAATTCCGAGCAGCTGTGCACTGTCGCAAACGTAATTAAAAAAGAGGTATCCGAAGGACTTCGCCAACGTTCGGGATTCCGGTCCGGCCGTCAGCAGACAATCCAATTGAAAAAAAGCAGCTTTCTTCCACGGATGACCGCTTCTGAGCTTCCTGCTGCTGCTACTACTACGACGACTACCGCTTCTGCTACTGCTTCCGCTGCTGCTGCTACTACGACGACTACCGCTTCTGCTACTGCTACTGCTGCTGCTGCTACTACTACTGCTGCGACGACCACTGCCACTACCACTGGCACTGCCACTGCCACTACCACTACTTCCACTACTACGACTGCTGCTGCTGCTACTATCACCACCACCACCATCACCACCACCACCACCACCACCACCACCACCACCACCACCACCCCCACCACCACCCCCACCACCACCCACACCACCACCCACACCACCACCACCACCACCACCACCACCACTACCACTACCACTACTACTAACCGGCGAACATGGCCATCACCATTCGCCTTTGTCATATCAGTCTTTGTTCTTGAGACACCTTCTTCGATACTAG
>CAJNDV010011192.1:0-10432 GCA_905221635.1 Symbiodinium sp. CCMP2456
TCCCTCCCTCCCTCCCTCCCTCCCTCCTGCCTTCCTTCCTTGCTTCCTTCCTTTCCTAGCTCCTATTGTATATTTTTCGTTTAATTTCTTTTTGATCCTGATTTATTTTTTTTTTGATCCTGATTTAATTTTTTTTTGATCCTGATTTAATTTTTTTTAAACCCCTATCCCCTGCACGCAGGACCTGCAGGATATCGCTTGAAGAAATTCGATCACGAGACTCCGAGGCACAGCTGGATTACTTCGACTCGTGTACAACCGAGCTGTCCGTAGCCCGAGAATTGAAGCGCGTGTCGTTGATTCATGTTAGCTTTGCTGTGCCAGACTCATATCGAAAGCTGGTGCTTGGGATGAAAATGGCTGGCTTCTGAGGATGACGAAGATGCTGACGGCACAGGTCATGTGATCATGATGAATGACAATTCCAAGTCTGATCTTGTCGAAGGATCAGAAGGCCCGGAAGGAAGCGAGCTCTGGGGTCTGGTTGAACCTGCTGCACCGAGCAAGCGAAGTGCACCTCGACCACACTTGGGACGAAAAGTCAGAAGGAACACTACAAAACAAAAAGGTCCAGTTGGATACGTGTGGTACCATAATAATCCGAAGCTCTGGTGTGAAGGTGAGCCCGTTTGAACTAGAACATCTCCAAACGCACTATGCGACGTGTCTGTTTCCTCAAGATCCTCTTCCTCGAGTGCACTTGATGTCGCTGCTCGTTCAAGTTTGGGGATGTTCAGAGTAAGCATCGACGGTCAACCATCACAGGAAAGGCTCGACTTGATGGCCACGGAGTATTGCTACAAGTACGAGTGCAACAGACATATGGCTGGTGTTCTCTCCGCCTTCTTTGCCTGGGTTAGCCCTTGCTTGAGGTGCATTTCGATTTCGAGTCATTGCGCTGCTTCTGCAACCACGACAGTATCGGAAGCGTCGCCTGAGCAGCAGCACAGCTTTTCGCATTTCATGTCGACGTCAGACCAAGATGGCGCAACTACAGTGGGGTCCATGCGTTAGCAACGTCATGAGCAGGTCGATGCTTTTTCGACTGAACTTGCAACTCTGTGACACTCTCCTTTCGGGGAGCGCTTTTCAGCGCTCGCTTCAAGCGACACGCGCACGTTAAATCCCGTCCCAGGCACAGCACGTGAGCAGCGAATAAAGAGCTGGACACTGCTGGCACCGGGACATCGCTTGAGGCAGGAACCCGTATGCTACGGGCTGCCACGAATAATGATTCAGGCGGCTCCTCCTTTGCACTCCGGATCCTTTCTGCTGGGTGTTTTTTCCGGAGACGAGCTTGCCCACAGAAAATTTCCACATCCTACGATTGAGTAGGCAACATTACGGCTGAGAGATGGCCAATCGTTCAAAGAATGTGTCTCGCTGCCAATTTGAGCATGGGGGAGGTCCACTGGTCAGCTTGCAACGAAGCTCGAAAGTAACTATTGCCGATCAAGACTGCTTTTCGACACGAGCACTAACCGTCACTAACACCAAACTGCAGCTTGCGGATATCAGTTCTATGCAAGGAGCCACACAGATTTGTGAAACATGTCCAGCTTCGCCTCTTGAGGTCAGGTTGCCCCGTTTAACGCTTACAGCCACTCGTCTGATTTGCACCGTGCTCTCACCGCTCGTGTGGGGGGAGGGTAGGGTTGGAGCATTTGGCTGCACGGATCCCGCAACATGCCGCAACGCTTTCACATGCCTCTGAGCCATGGCGGGCACGAGCTCCGCAGCTTCTTCTACCCCTCTCAGAAATACATGGGCTGCTCAGGCTTTCAAGCAATGCGGACAGTCCGGACAGCATTCTCCGCCTTCTCTGCCCTGGCAGTGTCGACTGACACAAAGCAACCGCTGCAAACAGCATCATCAGCATAGGGGCAAAGCCACACAGCAACCGCTGTACATAAGAAAGAAGCACAACCACACAGCAAGCGCTGTAAACAGGATAGGGGCAAAGCCACTGGAGTGAATCGAACACTGCAGCGTTGTTAAGCTTGTCTCAATTTGTTGAAACCGGCTTCGATCTAATGCGTACGGCTGCTGAAGCACCAGCGCTTTGAAAGCAAGAACAGACAAACATCCACGTGAGATCCTCAAGTGAAAACCTCGCCGGTGGGACGTCGACCTCGAGCCGACCTGCTGACATCTGGGACGGGGGCTGTGATGGCTGTTTAGGGATAGTTGCAAGTTCTCGCCTTCGGCCTGGTCAGGTCCGCAGTAGACTTTTGCATCATCGTCTTCATGTCACGCACCTGCGGACTCGAAAGCCTAAGAACATGGCGACACGCTCTTGAGTGACTTCGGGCCGTTTGCATGTGAGCGTTTCGTTGTTCAGCAACAGTGGTGTCAACACAGTTGTGCTCCTGTTTTGCTCCGGGCACTCGTTATCAGGAAGAGCGCGATCGTCTAGAGTCTAGAGGGGTCGCTTGGAATGCTGTTTTTTCGTTGTACATAAGCAAGATTTGAAGCAGGTTTAGCAAAAACTCTGAGTTGATGTCACAAGCTTAGCAAAACATAAGCAAGTGAACAGTATTACTGTAGGAACATCGCACGGCAGGCATATATGAGACGAACACGAAATCCCCAGAAGCACAAGGACCCCAACCTTAAAAGACTTCACTGGATAGCGGAAACCTGTACGAAAAGACACGAAACCCATCGGAGAACCTTTGAACACGACATGTCAGACGTCCCAACAACGCTCAAATCTTCGATGCTTGGACCCTACAGGCCTGGGCCCTTCTTGGGGAACGGAACATGCTCATGCACAACGCACGACGAACCTCTTCTTAATCATCAATCTCATCGTCGTCATGGTCATCAACGTCATCATACCATACCATATGTCCATATCCGCACTGGACGTCATTATCCCCCCCACCCCAACCCTGCATCAAGTAAGTTCGAGGAAGAGGGCAAGACCAACAAACCGAAATGAGAAGTCCCACACACAGCAAAACCCCGAATGCTGCCAACCCGGGACACCTGCACTGAAAAATCCTGAAACCTTCGAAAGACACGGAGTCGCTGGAGAGCGTCATGCCAAGAACATGCTGGCAGGACATTCAGGCTGGCCAGCCGTTCTGATGGTGATACGGCGTCGTATTAAACAAACCCATCCCTCTCTATCTCTCTGGACACTATGACAGCACGCGTAACGGCCCCGATGTGGCCAGGGAGTATACGGATACTGTTCTCTTGCACTCTGGCACAGTGAACTCACAGTGAACAAAGTCTGCACCAGGCATTGCTGGCCTGAGTCATCGTGTAGCTGCTGGTGACGTCTGCTCCTAATTGGCACTGTCTAGAGGATGGCCGTGGTGCCACTGGCATGGCAACAGCAATGTAACAAAGCACAAACTCCGTGCTCCCCGCCATCCGAGTGACAGAGCTGGGCTTGAAGGCCACAGGAAGTTAAACAGATCGCCTTTGCTGTAAAACCTGCTGTCTATCCAGGTCATGCCCCGGACAGATGAATGCCGGTTGCTGCAGTGTGAGAGGGGCGGCGTCGCACAGATCGCACAGTCTGTGATTTCCGGAAGTGGCTTATCTTTAGCGGAAACACTAGCAGCTAGCAGCACTAGCAGTCCTCGCTTTTTCTCATCCTTGTCGAAGAAGCTGTTGCTACCACGCCTGAGTACATCAGCAGTTTAGGCTTCAGCCTGGCCTGAGCTTCTCAAGATCCGGGTCGTGGACTTCGCTTTGGATGCATCGGCCTTTCCTTCGAACCGCGGAGTTTGGCCCCAAGGGGTGAGCATTGCACGCAGTCGATCCGATGTGTCTGCCCTCCGTTCCAGCAGCTTACACCAATTGCTGCATTCAATCAGCAAGTCCTGCAGCTCCGCCTTCTCGTCCACTGCGACCCTCCGCAGCTCCTGAGACACGGAAGGGGAGCAAGGGGACCCAAAGTAAAAAATCGACCACCTGCAATGTCACCAGTCCCTGCGGTGCCTCTGGCGAGATTTGGCAGGCTGACAGATTCGCCGTCCTGGCAATTGAAGGCGGCAAGAAGTCACAGCTACCCGGTAAGCCTGGCCTTTCCCAGGCGCCGAGGCCCACCTTTCTGAAGACCTGCGACGACACCAGTACAGGCTCCAATGAGTCGCAGCAACAGGACGAGAAGTCCACCGATTCAAACAGCTATACTACAGATATAGGCGGTTACGTAGTCGCTTTGCGCGACAAACATAGGCATGGACTGAGGGGCAGCACGGACAATGTGGGTAAGGTCATGGAAGGGTCCCTTGCACCTTCAAGAGGATGTGCATGCCGACAGTGCTTCAACGGATGCAGTGTCTAGGAGACTCTCTTGCAATTCTTCAAAAGACTTACTCTGCTTATCGTGCCGCACTTCGGAAACACAAATTAAAACACGGACTTTGTCGTCTTGGTCAAGCTTGCAAGCTGCAGCCTCCACTTCCGAGAGCCAGGCCGGCCCCAGCAGCCTCGAAGAGGTCCGGTGCGCTGGTCTGGGCGAGGCGGTTCACGACCTCTCAGCGCGGCTAAGCACCGTATTATGGAACAGGATTCAAACCTGATCTTCTGGCCGGGAAGAAACAGAGCATGCCTTCGTGCGCCGCAACTTGTCCATCTGAAAGCCAACATACCTTGGCAATGTCGTATCACTGCCAGACTGCTTGCCACTGATGGTCTCTCAAAATCATCGTTTGGAGGCATTTCGAGCATGCACCGTCCAACTCTGAGAAATCGACTCGGCATCGTTCATCAAGCGCTCGCGGCGCATGCGCTCGTCAGCGCTGCCAACTGCGCAGGGCTGGGCGTCCAAGATGCAGAGTTCGCAATGCGATCCGCTGAAAAGGGGGGCGCACAATCCTCGTCCCAGCGAGCCCTTGGCTCACGAGCAGGCACTCAAATCGCACCAGCAGCTGAACACAGCACTGCGGCTGGAAGCCTTCACCCCAAGCAAGCCAAGAGCCCAACGCGTTACCAATGGTTTCCTTGGAGGGCTTCGCAGTGCGCCTGTACAAGCAAGCGTGCCGGGGAGTAGCTCACTTGGCAGGTCGAAATCGCGAAGCTTGAGCGTGCCCAAATCTAAGTAATGAAGCATCCTGAAGTCCACTCTGAATGCTTTGTGCGGAGCTGCTCGGCTCACAGATGCTTGCTTGGATGTGCATAGTATTACTACTTGCTGCTCGGATTCTGCAGGCCCTGGCCTCTTCGAGCCCTTCCGCTCGGTCGACGCGGTGCTTTCAGTGGTCTTGGAGTCGCTTTTTCCCGGATCCTGCACGCGGCCGATGTCGAAGGATTCTATGCCATTTCCGGTCCCCCACTCCTTCCCCACCAGATCCGGAAGGATATACTTCTCTTTGGTCTCTGCGTGAGCCTAGCAAACTTCGAAGACAGTTTGACCTGAGGATGTCTGACAATGTCGGCGTGTCTGTCTTTTGGATGAAAGGCTGCATCGTCTTCCATTGCAATTCGGACGACTGCTCTCGCAAGTGGTGTGGCCGTCTCGCCTGGCTAACCATACTTTGGGGACTGCGGGCAATTGCCGTGTTGTCAAGTCGAGTTGTGCAGGCGCCAACTTCCTCTCTGCACCCCCGACGTGCACCTCTCTGTGCGATGACTGCTTGGCCTTCACGACACAGCGAGAACTCTTTGGAGAGACATGCAAAGCATGTACTGAGTCTGCGACATTCTGCGACATGCAAAGCAATCCCACACAGTTGGGGCCAAGGCTTTCACGATGGTCATGAGGCTGCCTGTGCGAAAGGCCTTGGCGAACCAATAGCTGTGTCAATCAAGGCGACAGGACAGGGGTGGAGCCTCACCGAGCTTCCCAACCCGAATCAGAATCTGATTCCGCGTGCTGCCAGTACTGCCATGCATGATGAGGGATGGTCTCGGGTTCAGTTACTATACCCACATCCAGAAGTCTGAAATCAACAAGATAAGTAACAACCTGCATAATTAACTGGCAGGCTAGCCACAGTGTGCAAGGCTGCAGCATCCACCACCTCAGCTCTGGTGCAGGGAACATGGACCGAGTCCCAAACGCATGCTTTGGAATGATGCCACACAACTGGAACAAACGATGACGCAAGTAAATGTGCCTGGCCCCTCAGTCGCACCGACAGGCTCTGAGGCCCTGAGGCCCGTGCCAGCGGATCAAAAATCGACTCCCCGAGCTCCCCTTCTCCATCGCTGGAATCAGAAGAGTCGGAGTCTAATCGCTCTCCCAGGCCTGTGGACCAGGGCATGCGTCATGTTTGCACTCAGCGACTCTTAGGCTACCCGGCAACCTGATCGTAAAAAGAATGCAACTAAGACTACATCGCTTCCATCGCCACAAAGCACGAACAACTCTTTGCATGTGCAGCTCTTTGCCTGTCGAGAGTGAATTGGCCAAATCTTTGACGATAAGCCTCGGATGCGAGCGTTTCCTAAAGCAGACTAAACGGAGCAGGCGCTCGTACAAGCAGAGTGGCAACATTCCTGTTTCCCGTCCGCATTTCGCAATTGTGATCAAGCCCGGTTGATGCTTTGTACACGTCGGTCTTGGTAGACGGTCGAACCCGGCGGCCGGTTCGCTGACACCTTGCTAGATGCTCGTGCAGTCCCAGCATCGCCTGTGGTCCCATTCCGCCTACAAGGCTGAAGTGTGCCGTGCAAACACGGCCGGCTAGGGTGATTGGCCTCATGCTCTTTGCCGAAGTGACTGTCCTCCGGCATTGACTGGATTCATCGGCAAGCACTGTTTGCCCGTCAGGCTCCGTTTGAGCTGTTCCCGAAAGACTGGCAGAGATGCAGGACCGTAGAACTCGCAGGACTCCGTATCAGCTGCTTCCAGCTCGGTCGCTCAGGACTTCTGCTCTGATGGCTGGTCTCGAGTTGATGCTACTTATGTCTGACTGATGTCCGTCGTCACGATGGTGCTCACGCTTGGTTTTGACTGCCTTCCGACGCTTCCAACTATACCTCGATGACATCAGTATACAGTACACGTCCTACGCCTCCGCAGCCCCACGCCATGCAAGGAGGCCTGGGGGCCGGAAGCTGGAAAGGTCTCCGTCTAGGTTACTGCTGTCCGCGTCCTCTCCGGGAACGCAAGGAACCGTAAGACGTCGAAGCCTCCTCTTTGGTGCCGGAGCCTCCCTCCGTATCTTCCGGATCCCGAAACTTGAGAGACTGGTCATCAACAAGGCCACAAGGCGAACCCCTTCTTGGGACATATTGGGCTTTCGCTGGATTGAGCTGCCAGCACTGAGGACGACCTCCGCCTCCGCCGGCCGATGCCCTGCACCAGTGAAGGGATCTGAAGGGGTCTCTTTTTTGAAGCTGCCCCGCGTACTGCAGTACCCATGCAGTACCCCATACCCTGCTTGCCCTGCGCCTCTTGCCGCAGCTTTACCAGGTGCTGCATCCAAGCGCGAAAGGTCTTGGCGCAGCTGAGCTGATCAAGACTGTTTCGCAAAGAATGACCCTCCAACGGCCACGATCTCCCCAGATCTCAGCCATGAGCAGCCCCAGCAACTGCGCGAGCCCAGCTGTTGTACCGCAAGAAGCCCACTGGAGCCCTCGCGAGGAATGGGGGAGACTTCAGACCGAATTGAGAAGACACGATGTCTTCAGGTTACAGCTTCTTGCAGTGTTCCAGCTCTGGTTCAGGGCCTGCTGGCTGGAAGTTGAAATAGCGTCTGCTCAGACCTTCGCACAGTCGCAAACACCTCCTAGCACCTCCTAGCTTCATTCGTCAATGTTCGTCATGTCGGGATGCAACAAGGCGACCTGGCTGTGGTCGAGCTGGGCAACTGAGGCTCAAGCCCTCGCATTGCCATGTATCTGCCCATCTGTGTCCCAGCCTGTCTTCGCTGGCGCGTGCTGCCGGGTCCAGTGAGACGGGCTACGCGGCTAGGCCAACCTGCAACTCATGGGACTCCTCGATTAGCAAGCGGTTCCTGCGTGCCCAGGAGATGTCGAAGCGGAAAACCGAAACTGAAGCTACTTAAGTCTGAGTTGTGTCTCGCGCGAAGCCTGCTAGGACCTACCTGTGCGACTAGGTGCAGTCCTGGGCTGCTGGAGCAGGAATTGCAAAGCCTTTCAAACTCCAAGGTCTTGTACAAATGCACTTGATTGCACTTGCCACAGATTCGCCTCGGTTCCTCCAGCCCGCAGCCCGTAGGCCCGGCTCGAATGCAGCAATGCACACTGCACGTCAACACGGCCTCGATCGTGAGACTCCCCAGGCCCACGAGACTGACACTGGGCCTCGCCAGCACATCTCGGAATATCTCTAACTGCTTCCTGGCCTTGCCACGGAAACCCTAAAACGTGGAGAGAAAGACTGCCCACCTCTGTGTCTGACCTCGTTTCGACAAGGGCTCATCCTTTTTGAGCTGTCGCCGCTTGGACCTAGCAAACGCTCGTTCTCAGTACGTGCGTGGTCGCAGGAGTCGTAGGCTTCCCGCCTGCTTTCCTCACGCTTTGATATGGGCGACGTGTTGCGGGGGCTCTTGAGGTCGACGGCGTTCACCGGCCGCACCAGCTCATCTGCGAAACTGCTCGCTGCGTTGCTCAGATTTGCCAAGCATTTCCAGAGACCCAACCTAGGAGCCGTCCGTGTGCAAAGCCGTCTGCAGCCATGAGGCTGCAAGAGGCTGCATCTGCAAGCTGGCAGCGGCCGGAGCAAACTTCTATTGTAAGGCCAGCCTCTTATGCGCACAGACCTGCTTTTGGGATGTGGTTTCCGCTTAGCCGCCGTTAAGGTCCTGTGTCATGGCTTGTCGATGATGTCCCGCCTGGAGCCATGAAATTCGACATGAGAGGACTGGCGGTCAACATCAAGGACATGTGAGATTCCTGGCCGAGTAGCCTGTGACCTGAGTGGCCTCTGACCTGGACCTGCCTGACCTTGGGGTCACAGAAGCGCAAACTGGAAGCAAGGAAAAACCGTTTGTGGCTGAAAACCCTGCGTCCAGAAACAGAACGACCAGAGCTCCTGCAACGTGCCCAGGGCGGTCGGCCAGGTCAGGTTGTGAACTGGGCAGGGTGGCGCCTTCAAACAGCTACCAGTCCTTTTGCACGCGGATTCTCTCATCGCTTCAAGTTCAGCTGGACTCCCCTTTTCCGGGGCTTCGAATGGCACAATTGGCAGGGATCACAGATCTTCTGCTCTCAACCATCACCAAATGCCGACACGTGAGTTTCCGTCACGTCACTGGTTCAGCGAGCTCAGCCATCATCTTCGAGGAAAAAACACTTTGCGAGCTCATACCGCTGGATAGAGCTGCTTCCTGCGCAGGGGGGGGCACATGGTAACACATCCCGGGGCTCTGGCTTCCATAAGTATGTAGCGGATATGTGCCGGAAGCTTTTTTCTCCCGTCTGCTCGGCTGCATACACGACGTCATCCTCAAGCAACCTGAGCAAGCGGTGTGTAAGATTCAGCACAGGAAGGCAGCGACTGCAGTACAGCCCTTAACTACCCACAAGTAAATAGGTTGAACTGGATCGAACAGATAGCCGAAGTCGGTGGTCTGATGGCGGAAGCAAGATAGGCGGATGGCGCCCAGTTTTTCTTTGATGTCGATGCTAGCAATCGCCTCTGTAGCTGGGGCTTTTAGCAGACGGTTGTTTCAGCTAAACTTTATGCATTTGTGCAGCTGTTAATGCACACGTGCGGCCCCATCTTCTTCTCTAGGTTGGATGCGAAACTGTTTAAGCGTTTGGTGTCCACCGTGTGTACTCGTCCTTTGCCATCTTCCTGGCCGAATCTGGATGTGCGAACCGCGTGGAATTGCGTGAAGCTTTGTTGCAGCGGTGGTTGCGAGGCACGTGAGTAGGGTCTCACCTCAACTTGACCATGTTTCAGGCTGAATGTGGTCTAATTAGGCCTTGGCTGGGCCTTCTTCAGCAACACTTCAGCCCATGAAGCGGCGGGGTTTTTAAATCGCTGGCTGGGTCGGCAGCCTTTGTTGCCTGAGCTGTGCGCACTCTGCGGGCCACGTGGGAAGATCCTTTACTCGCAAAACTCGTGAAGGTTAGGTGCTGCCTCATCCTTCTCTCGTTGTCAGACTTGCGGACTCCGTGTTAGTGACCAGCTAAAAGGGGTAAAGCACTGGCTGCAGGCCCGTACAACTCTTGAGTGGGTTGGCCGTGGAGTCGACCCTAGCGATGAGCTGCTTGGTTTCGGTTGCTGTTACGGTCAAAAACTGGTGCACATGCCGTGGTACGTAACGTAGATTCACATGAACGAACGAAGGATCGCACATACATACAGACGTACGTACGTACATACATACGTAGGAAGGTAGGTAGGTAGGTAGGTAGGTAGGTAGGTAGGTAGGTAGGTAGGTAGGCAGGCAGGCAGGTAGGTAGGTAGGTAGGTAGCTAGCTAACTAGCTAGCTAGCTAGCTAGCTAGCTAGCTAGCTAGCTAGCTAAGCTAGGTAGCTAGGTAGCTAGGTA